>JAMADQ010000002.1:2456265-2729872 GCA_023624055.1 Paecilomyces sp. PK2413
GCCTCGGGAATCTATTTCTCTGAATCCTAACGATATGGGAATACTCCAAAGGTCTGGGGAGACAAGGGTTAGGGTCAAGTCTCAGAGCCCGGTAAAGGACATCCCTAGCTCGAGCAGAAATCCTATCACTCCAGACGAGGCCAAGATCATTATGAGAATGAGACATATTTACGGATCAAACTGGAAAGAGATTGCTGCTACTATGCCAGGAAGGACAGCCTTCCAGATTACACATTGGAACCACATGCATTGGCAAAACCGGAAACTCAATCCGCCGATGTCTTCTATACCTTGGTCAAGTGAAGACCGACAGAAACTAGCCAGGTTCGCAGAGGAAGAAGGTGTGACATGGAGTGATATTCAGAAAGAATTTCACGGTCACACGAGAGCAGAAATCGAATTCGAGCTTCTGTGTCTCTGGGCAGATACCGCAGAAACAGGCCATGACGGTGAAGGTCAAGCTGTAGAGAGCCACGATGGCGCCAGCAGACGTCCACCGATGACAACCTCTGAGAACTCTGCTGAAGAAGAGAATCGGGTATTGGCGCTCACACAAAATGTCCCCTCAACACCACAAAAGCAGGAACGTAACTCGACTAAGCGTCCAGGCGGGGCATACCTCGACTTCGAAGATTTGATTGAAACGGGCTCTATGGCAGAAGATTCCGATGACCTCCAGACGTCAGGTCTCTCCTCAATCCAGCTAGAGGCCAGAGAGAATGGAAGCAGTTCGGCCCGCTTCAAGAGGTCGCCATCAAAGAGTCTGGTTTCACCTCTAGCTAAGCGTTCCGGCCTGTCAAACTCACGGCGATCGGTCTTTTTCTGACCACGAGCTCGGATCTGTTAATACGATGCGGCCTCGTAGGGGTTTGGCGTCATATGTGTATTGACGGGCTTTCTCGCATTCGACAACCGTGTATTTTCAGGCAATGCAGTGAAAGATCACCGTGCCTTGATTCATGGCTCTTCCTTGGCATTCAGGACGTCCTCCAACTTAGTATCGACCACACCCCCAACATCCCCAGCCTGAGCCCAGAATCTTGACAAGTGTCTTGACCCGGAATCCGATAATATTGTGACAATCCTGTGGCCTGGGCCAAGTTTCTGCGCAGTCTTCACTGCAGCAAAACCTATAATTGGAGCATATCATGTCAGCTGTTCATCCTCGCAATACCAGAATATATAACTTACAGTTCACCGCGCTACTACTCCCGATAAAGATACCGTCTTTCTCAACCAGCCATCTAGCCATTGCTAATGCCTGGGCATCCGTCACTCGAACGGCATCGTCAACTAGCTGTCTTCCAGCCTCAAAATTAGCAGTGACACGGTTGATTCCGATACCTTCGACAATCGAGTCAACCTGTCTCCGGCGCCGTGTGCCTTCTCTCTCTTTGGTGTCAAACATGACGCCATAGCGGACCCGATTATATAGCCCACTGCCTTGGGGATCGGCGAGGACGACTGTTAGGTCTGGGATCCTTGGCTTCAAAAACATTGCCACTCCTGATATTGTACCACCAGTACCAGCTCCCGCAATGAATGCATCTAGCTGTCCGTTACACTGAGCATATATCTCCGGACCCGTTCCCTGGAAGTGAGCCTTCCAGTTTGCCTCGTTCTCGAATTGGTCTGCGAAGAAGCCGCGCCCTTTTGTCTTTCCCGGAGTGAATAGCGAGTCTCCTATAGAATCGTCTTGGCTGCTAACAGAGGAGCCTTCTGAAGCTAAGGTATGGGCCTGGGCAAGTGCACGGGCTCTGTTGACGAAGTTATTCTTTTCCACAATTGGAGCTGGAGGGACACGGTCCACAATTGCTCCGAGCTTAAGCAGAAGATTGGATTTCTCCATTGCTTGATCTGACGGCATGCAGCTTAATCCCACCCCATTAGTGTAGAACGAAGGAATTAATATAATATGGAGACTTACATATGCGCAAGATACCCTTTTGCCCGTGCCAGAGTAGCGAGCGAGATTCCAGTAGAGCCAGAAGTTCCCTCGTAGATTGTGTCGCCGGAATGAGGGTGCAGAAGGCCTCTTTTCTCACCCTTATCCAATGTCAGTTTGTATAGTCGACTAGAGCGATCTTAAGCCTGCGTAGGAGAACGGATTTTGCTCATACCTCTTGGATCATGCTGAGAGCTACTCTGTCTTTCGAGCTTTGACCAGCACCATTAAGAAACTATACAAAACGTTAGAGGGTTCTCTTTTTCCAGAACCTGCGACCAGTGCTCACTTCAGCTTTAGCCAAAATCTCACAACCTGTCTCTTCCGATAAGGACTTGATTTTTAGAAGAGGTGTGTTTCCAATGCATCCTTCTATGCCTTCTACAATCGCGGGCGGTCCTGTTCTAGCTTTTAACGAATCCTTCGAGAGGTTCTGAAGAGAAAGGTTCCCATCTTGGTCGTAAACTAGGCTTTCCTCAGATTCGTCTTTACTTGTGCGTCGCTCTCTGAAACGACGCTCGAGCTCCGGATAGAAGTCCTTGAAGCCCAGAGTGAGCAGGATGCCTGCCACGAAGGCAGCTCCTATATAAAATCGCGAGTGATCCGCCATAGTAATAGAGTCCAGCAAGCGATAATGGCTGCTCTCCAATTGACTACGGGGAAGAGAAGAAAGAAAAGAGAGAGAAAAGAAACGTCAGCGAACAGTCGCTGATGCAATAACTTGAGAGCGACTGCCAAGCCGTGGACGAAGCTCGGGCCACGCGAGTTCTCCAGCAGCCTCCGCTCCGCTGAGAGACTTGAAGGAGGGACACAATCAAAGTGCAAACAGCTTCCTGCCCACGGGATTGGAACACAACACGCATCAATGGACTCGCAGGTCCTTACCCAGCTGTTTCGGCAGCTGTTCAGACATCCAGCATGTCAGTCTTTACGACCTCAAGCATCGTCGGCTTTGCGGAAGTCCGATTGTGTTCGACTCGCATGCCGCGATCATCGACAATGTCGCACCTTTCTCACGCGGCGGGGGCAGACGAAGCGGAAGAATACTGATGATGGGATGATGTGGCATAAGCGAGACGATTATCCGAAGGACATCACGGAGGAATTGAAGACGTATCCTTTGGTCACGGCAAAAGACTTGCGCCATCGACGAGAGCGGCCGAGGCAGGTGAAGATGCTGACGAGGGAATTCATTGACGGTATGACAGCAGATGTTGTAAATGTTCCTTGTTACAGGAGACTGAACAATGCATGCAGATAGTCTTTACAATCCCAACTATGGCTACTTCTCGAAGCACGCAACCATCTTTACTCCCGGAGAGCCCTTCGAGTTCAACAAGATGGAGGACGGGCGGGAGTTCAATCAGTTACTAGGAGAACGGTATACGGAGTTTGAAGATAGACTTGACGAGATCAAACCAGATATCGCCCGTCAGCTATGGCATACGCCCACGGAACTCTTCCGCCCATATTACGGAGAAGCCATTGCACGATACTTGATATCGAATTACAAGCTCACGCTCTATCCGTACCACGACCTGATCATATATGAGATGGGCGCAGGAAACGGCACCATGATGTTGAACGTTCTCGATTTTATCCGCGACACCGACCACGAAGTCTACCAGCGCACTAAGTTCAAGATTATCGAGATTTCCCCTTCGCTCGCTGATCTCCAAATGAAGAACCTCAAGGACTCGGTCAACGCTGCTGGCCACGTGGGACATGTGGAAATTATCAATCGGTCCATCTTCGACTGGGACACTTACGTGCATTCGCCATGTTTTTTCTTAGCACTCGAAGTCTTCGACAACTTTGCGCATGACGCTATCCGCTACGACACAAAGACCGAGGCCCCGCAGCAGGGAGGAGTCCTCATTGATGCAGACGGGGAATTTCGCGAATGGTACAGCACACAGCTCGATCCTGTCGCGTCTAGATTCCTCAGAGTGAGACAGGCAGCTGCCAGACGTCCATTCCCAACTCCCTTGGGATCGAAGATGTTGCGTGGACTGCGAAACTCCTTGCCATTCCAGAGCGGCTACACCCTGCCAGAATACATCCCTACTCGTCTGATGCAGTTCTTCGATATACTCCATGCGTACTTTCCGGCGCATCGCCTTATTACTAGCGATTTCAGTACCCTGCCTGATGCTGTACCTGGTCTGAACGCTCCTGTGGTCCAAACACGGTACAAGAGACGCACGGTGCCAGTCTCAACGCCTTTCGTGAGTCCACCCTACCTTCAACGGGCAATTATTATCACTTGTGTCCATACTCAGAAGAAACCCTTTCTAACATACTGCTACAGGTCCACCAAGGCTACTTCGACATCTTCTTCCCCACCGACTTCAACGTCATCGAAGACGTATACCGCGCCATCACAGGAAAGCTCACGAGGGTCCTCAGCCACGAAGAGTTCATGGAACGCTGGGCGTACATCGAAGACACGGAAACCAGAAGCGGAGAGAACCCTCTGCTCACCTGGTACAAGAACGCCAGTGTCCTAACAACGGTCTAATCCGTATATTTCTTTGTCGGATGGCCCAAGTGACTACTTTTCTCTCTTACAGGTCTTCCTACTATAAAGCTCTTGTTTTTCTTTCCTCCACTTTGAGTTGTCAAATATACCATGTGTTTATATTCAGATGTAGAATAAGACTGAAATGTCGAATCGGACTGGCAAAGCAATCAACCCTTAAGAGCCGAACGTATAACTACTACCATAACTCTAGAACGTGTACTTAGCAAGATGTTCAAGATAGCATTTACTAGACATATCCAGTATGTATAATTTCAACAACCTCAGAAAGCACAGAATGGAAGAAAGAAAGAGCCCAGGCTCAAGGTCCAATTTTCTATACATGGAAATCTCGAATCACAGGCATCAGCACAGCCATAGTTTACGAAGAACTAGTTCCCTACTACAGCTTTGCCTGCTTATTCGACTCGTCATCCTTACCGCCCTGCCAAGCGAACTGGATCTTCTGTCCAACGCCAGGCTCGACAACAACGTTCACGACCGTGACTGTGTTCGATTCCAGGAACCCATCCCTCGTCGCATTCTCCAGCTCCTTCTCCGTGCGGACAAAATAGCCCTTTCCACCACACATGGTAGCGAGCTGCTCATAGCGCGCCTCGTAGAGGAGACTAGTCGATCGGAGGCCCTTCTTGTGGTCCTCTTCGGACTTTGTGTCGTTGCTGGTCGTCTGGTCCTGGAGCGTTTTCCAGGCGTCTTCAGACGCGCTGTCTCCGTGGTAGATGCCGGAGTTGTTCATGACGAAGATCAGAGCCGGGATGCGGTAACGGGCCATGGTTTCGATTTCCATGGCGCTGAAGCCGAAGGCGCTGTCACCTTCAAATGCGATGATTTTCTTCGGGGGCGAGACGGCAGCCTTTTCGTCGGCTGGGTAGACGTTATACGCGGTGTGGGCTGCGATGACATACCCAAGACCGACGCCCATGGTGGCATATGTGCCAGCGTCGAGACGCTGGCGCGGGTGGTTCAGTGGGAAGATGGATCGGGAGATATCCATCGTGTTGGCTCCCTCAGAGACGTAGACGATCTGGCCATCTTCAGGAGGGCTGAGAGAATTCAGAGTGTTTTTGATGATATGGTACGCACGCTGGAAGGTAAGAGGAGTGTTTGGAGGAGTAGGCTTCAGGGCAGCCTTTTCTGCTTTTGCTTCATTCTTCTTTGCAGACGAAGCCAGCAGCGATGGGAAGGGTGTGCCGTTCGTTGAGCTCGGTTGATATCTCCAATTGGAGAGCTTCGTGGACAACTGCTCAACGACAAGGCCAATGTCGCCGATTATGCCAAGTTCTGCGTTCCCTGCATTTCGTCCAATCTCCTCTGCAGAGATATCAACCTGGATGATCTTGGCTGTCGGCGACCACTTCGGAGGCGCCCCGAAATGCAGAATCCAGTTCAGACGGGCACCCAGGAGCAGCACTACATCGGCGTTCTTCAGTGCAGCACTTCGAGCACTAGAAGCATTCAATGGGTGATAGTCCGGAACTACACCCTTCCCCATAGGCGTAGGCAAGAAAGGGACCTGTGTCCGCTCGACCAGCTCGCGTATCGCGGCCTCCGCCTGCGCATATGCTGCTCCCTTGCCGACAATGACCAGAGGGGCACGAGCAGATCTAAGCAGCTGCGCAGCTTTCAAAACAGTAGCTGGGTCTCCGCTCGGCTTTGGCGGAGAAGCCAGAAACACATTCTCAGGTGCCGGTAACTTGAAATTAGCCGCCGATTTCCCCTGGATGATATCCGCGGGGAGATCAACGAATGTCGGACCAGGGCGTCCATACCAGCACGTCCGGTACGCATTTCGAATCGCGCCTGGGATTGAATCGAGCGAATTCGTCCGAACAGCGAATTTCGTATGCGGCGTCAGCAGAGAAATAGCATCCATCTCCTGGAAGGAGCCCTTCGTCACAGCAGTCGTCTCAGACGAACCGGCCAGGACGAGCAGTGGGAAGTTATTAGCTGACGCATTTCCTATCTGGATGTTCCATCAGTCTCAGTTCGATATGCTACTGTAAATATGGCGGTATATCCGGCAGAAAGGAGCTGCTTACACCTGCGATAGCATGGAGAACTCCAGGCCCTCCAACCACGAGACAGACGCCCGGTCGTCCCGTCATATATCCATATACACTGGCAGCATAGCTGCAGGCTTGCTCATTGCGGAAAGCAACGAACCGGATTCCCAGATTGATCGCCTCCTCCGCGATATCGACCACGGGGATTCCCACCAGACCAAAGATAACCGTGACGCCCAAGTCGCGGAGCGCTCGGGCGATGATCTGAGCTCCGGTAGCCATCACTGTATGATCAGAACGAACACAAAAAGAGACCAGCTCGACTGCTGGGTATGAACTCGTACTGAACAAGGACTTGATCGAGTCATTGACAGCTTAAGGTAAGGCTGATTCTCATGTCTTCGGTTGTTGATGACCCCGGATTGGGTGACGCAATGCGCGTCCGGGAGTTTCGGCAGCTTTTCCGAGCCTCGGCTGCGAAGACAATCTATCTCAACTACGAACGGTTATACTCCGATATTTTTTTAACTAGAACTGATATGTTGAGGTATTCAGGAACATATTGGATTGTAATAAAGCTTTATACGTGAATCTACCAAGTCATCATGCCTCAAATGTGTATGTAGTATGCATTCCCTAGTACATATCAAAATACAGCCAGGTGTATTTCCGATAGTCAAATCAATCGTGGTATCCAAAAAGATCATAAAACATATCTCCAGGACGGACATGGATCATCTCTTGTCCCTTTTTTCATTTAATACAATGTGAAAGAAAATAGCTCCGAAAGTGGTGGCCTAAAAGTCGAACTCCTTTCTGAAAACCGAAACATCCATTCCCGGGACGACCATGTCCGCTAGATCACGGCGTCCCATCTGGCTGAATACCCTGCGCAGCGTATCCCACAGATTGGTGCTCTGGTTGTGGCTGATCTCAACCATGCGGTCCAGCTCATCCTCTCCAATACCGTCGACGCCTTCGACAATTTCTCGTGCACGCTCTCTGCCTTCCTCCTCGACCACGCGGTGCATGGAGAGGGCTCCCAGAAGGTGCTGCGCAGCCTCGGGATAGCAGCCAATGTTGATGCATGAAACTCCGAGGTTGTAACGGGCACGGACAAAGTTGGGGTTGATAGTCAACGCCTTCTCGTAGGCCTCGATGGCCTCCTCAGACCGACCAGAGTTGGCGAGGGTAGCTCCCAACCGGTTCCACAGCAAGTGCAACTGTTCCTGCTGGTTGGAAGTTCCTGTCTCCGTAGACGCAAGCGCGGCCGTGAAACAGTCGACGGCTTTGTCATATTCTTCAGCACAGTAGAAAAGGACACCCAAGCCGACCTGGACATCGGGGTCCATCTGCTCGCCTGAAGGCGACAACTGGGCAGCACGGATGAAAAGATCCGTGACCTTCTCATGCAAGACATGGCGGTCAGTGAAACCCATGTCTGCATCGGGAGACAAGTCCTTCGGGTCGATGATTTGCGGGTATTTAACAGAAAGCCAACGCTCGAGCGTACGGTATGCTGCCGAATCGTAGCCTTCGTTGGTGTAAGAAACAGCCAATCCCATCAGGGCGTCCAAGTTCTGAGGGTTGATCTTGATTGCCTGCTCCAGGGCTCTGATCGCGGGGGTTTCTTTCTCGTTCTGTGCCTGCGCAGTTCCAAGGTACGTCCATGCTTCGACGTGTTGAGGGTCCTTTTGTACCGCAGCCTCAAAAGCAAGAGCTGCCAAAGACAGGTTGCCACCTTCGCGCATGATCTTGACTCCTTCTTCGAAGGGGTTATTCACCGCGCGGAATGCGTTTTCTGGCTCGAACATATAATCACCGAGCTGAGGATCACGGAATCGCGTGTTGAGGGTATCAAACCCTTCCCACTCTCCCAGTTCACCCATGTGCAGGCTGTCGTCGGTTACATCAAATTTGACGTCTTCGGCCATTTTCCTGTTTGTATCCATCTGAGCTTTAATCCTCTCCCAGACTCTCTCGAAGGATTCTTCGTGAGACTCCGTGCCTGCGGGGACTGACCTGTCAAGCTCATTCAATTCTGCCTCCATAGCCGCATTGGCCTCTTCGTCCAAGTCTTGGGTACCAGCCGTCTCCATCTCAGCGAACTGAGCCTCCCAGTTCTGATCATCCAACTCCACCATGCGGCCTTTGCCCTTATCCTGTGTGGACATCTCCGCCGGCTGTTGCTGCATTCCCATAGGGCTATAGCTAGGTCTCATCATACCCATTCCGCTCATTCCACCCATATATCCCATGTTCATTGGTCGCTGGTATCCACCACTCATCATAGGACTAGGCGTGGATGTGATCGGACTCCCCGTGCGAGCCATACCCGTCTGGTTGTGTTGTTGGAAACGAGCGAACTCCGCAGGCGTAAAGCCTGCCCCGCCATTCATCATGGGAGCCTTTGGTCCTGCAAAGGCAGCTTCCATACGGGCCTGCTCGCCCGGGTCAAACTCCGCAGCCCAGCCGGGAGAACCGGTCCTCGGGGGTGCTGTCTGGAAATTCTCCAGCTCTCTCCGCATCTGCTCCATGGCAAACGGTTGTGCTGGACCCTGTGTCATATGGCCAGGCTGTTGCATGAACTCGTCCATCATCTAGAGAACAACCGAGATTTGTCAGCTCAGTGGTTCGGTGACGCATAGACAGACAATGAGATAGATAGATACCTGATCCTGTCCACCAACCATCCCATGAGACCGCATGCTTTCCTGCATTCCCCCTGGGCCTCTGCCCACCAGCCGGTCTCTCTGGAGGGACTTGTCATCTTGTACATGCTTCGTAAACTGTGCGAGCGGGTTCGCCGCTGTAGAGCACTCGGCGCCACCGAGGAACGACATGGTGGGATCCCGCAGCGCAGTATCTCCGGTAGCGGGGGTCGAGTCGGGTGGTTATATCTCTTGTCCAAAGGCGTTAAGAACGAACGAAAGGACAAGGTAGGTAGGTAAGAGATGGAGGTAGAATGATGACTGAGGGAAAGACCATGAGCGTGCGGAGAAAAGACGGTTGGAGAAGCATGAGACCAGCCAACCCCGAACAACGAACGTGGGGCCGAGTACACGGTTTTGTTGCCGAGGTTCCCGCCGTCTCCCCGGTCACGTGGGCCAGCGGCGAGGTCCGAGGTGCAGCTTCTTTTATGCTGATGATGATGATTAATTTATTATTATTTAATTAAACAGTGCTTTAACTAGTAGACTTGCCGTTATAGTACTCGCAGTTGACATACAACAATTGCATGTCACCCGCGCCGTCTATCATTATACTATCCCAGGTAACCCAGTATATACTACAAGTGCTTTGCCCATTGAATACATGACACAGTTTAGAACACAGAGATTGGTACATAAAGATGCAGGGACAGACGTCTCCCAGCAGAGACACTCATCCATGCAGCAGTAGCAATAACGCCTATTTCCAGCTTTCCAGTTCCCAGGTCGAACAAGTGACGAATACAGATTGGAAAGGATGCACCTTTCGAAGACCAGGGTTGAGAGATTCTCATTTTGATAATGCACATTCCTACCCACTCACCCGGCAGACTTACTGAGGACCAGATTCGATAGGTTGGTTGGAGGTGTCTCCGCGGCTGCGGTTCTTAAAATCGTCCCGGGTCGTGTAACTGTAGTCGACGCGGAGCCTCCGGCCATAGGGAGCCTTCGCGCTGAGGATCTCCATGGCAGATTCAGCACTGGCGACGTCGATGAAGTCAGCGTGTGCGAAACCCCTGGGCTGACCGGTTCGACGGTCGATAGCCACCCGGACATCGATCACGTTGTCAACGTCCTTGAACAGGTCGTTGAGGTCACGATCAGTCATGTCAAAGGCCATGTTGCCGATGAAAAGAGTCTTGGTGGGAGCATTGCGAGTTCTGTTGCGGCGACCGGCATTTGACTGGGCGAACTGCGCAACAATGCGACGGCCCTCAAAGACCTGCATGTTCATTGCCTGGATGGCGCGCTGAGCCGACTCGATACTGTCAAAGGTAACGTAACCGAATCTAGATGCAGAAAAATAGTCAGAACTATGCGCTCCTACGAGACTGCCTCGTGCATCGTCGACAGCCTGAGCCGGCGTTATCGAAGACTCACCCTTTGCTCAACCCGCGGTTGTCATGGACAATTCTCGTGGTCTCAACAACACCAAACTTCTGCATCTGGTTCTTCAGATCCTCCGCAGTGACATCGAAGAACAGGTTTCCAATGTAGATAGTCTCCTTGGGCTCCGGAGGAGCCATCACTGGCCGCCGAGACGGTCGCTGCGCGTCAGACTCCAGCGCAGCATCCGTTTGAGTCGCCTCCTCCGTAGCCTCTGAAACATCCTGCTTCGTCGCTTCGGCAGAAGCAGACTCGGCAATAGGGTCTACCACCGGTCTCTGTTCAGAACCATCCTTTGCGGTCTCATTGCTGTTCCATCGTTGCTGGAAAGCGTAGCGCGGCAGCTGACGGTTTAATCGAAGGACAGAGGGAGTAATAGTAGTGATCGACCTCGGCTTGGTAAGCACAGAGGTCGAAGGAGAGGAAAGAAATCGAAAAGCTGCTCGTCGGAAACAATACCTGCAGAGAGAGATTTCTGTCAGCTAAAGCGATCTTTTTTATCTTTCTTTGTTCTTCCCCCATTGAGAGAATAGGTGAACCTTACATTTTGAAATAAATAGGGTATCCGGAAATTGATATGAGGAAAGGGTCCCAGCAGGATTAAAGAGAATAAAAAAAATGCAGATTGAGTGAGCTCTGCGGTAAAGATGGGATGCGACAAGACCACGCCCTGAGAAAAAGTTCGACCCGCTGGACTTATCGACAATCTCCACATCGGGCCATACAGGTCACGTGTCAACGTCTAGACAAACGAACGCTTCTCCATTGGCTCACAAAGACAACCATTTCCACACTAGTAAATCGATGGTCCGCGTACAATCACTGCAGTATATGTGATTACCTTCTAGTCAGAAGCCATTCGAATCCCTGTTGAGACGTACAATGAGGAGAGAAGGCAGCACCACCGTGCCAAACTAGATTATCTAAGGCGGACAGCCAGCAGGGATGATGACCCATATGGCAGAATCTCCAAGGGACAATAATCGTAACGAACTCTCGTAATATACATACATCGTATGTGAATAACACCGTTTCCTATCGTGTTTGTTCCCTTCCACCATAATCACAATATCTCCCGCTAAAATATCAGACTTTTGCTGCCATTTCCACTCTTAAAAGGAACCGGGTATAAAGACGCGTCCATTTCGAAACCCAAATAATCACTCAGCTGCAGATAAATCACATCGCACCCTGGCTCCTGCCAGTGCCACCTAGCGGCTGAGATTGGTTATTGCTGTTATCATTACTTACATTCATGAAGACACCGTTCTCGGGGCTAGATCCGTTATCGTAACTAGACTGGGACGGGAATAATCCGGGCAGTGGTCGATATGGAGGGACACCGTTGCGCGCCGTCGGGATGGTAGACGGGGATATCGGGGACGGTGATGGTTGCTGCTGCTGTTGCACGTCTAACATTGGCCACAGTTGATTTGAGGGGTCGAAGGTCGAGCTCTGGATGTAACTATCCCATGCCTCCTATACTTGCAGTTAGATATTGACCAGAGATAGTGTTATAGGGGCTCATTGCATACCCAGTCCAAATTCACCGGCTGCATATCCGGCATAGCTCCTAGCATGCTGAATGGCGAGGGAGCACCCTGCGGCATGCCTGGAACTCCAAGACCAGCTGGCGGCGATGAGGTCTCTGCCATTCGAAATGCCGGGTCACTGAAGGCCGCATTTCCTGAGTTAAGCGGGCTCATACCACTGCTCAGAAGTCCCAGAGTCATCGCAGCATTCTCCTTCTCGTCCTGTGGCTCGAAGACAGGTGCGGAAGCAGTGCTGGTCTCCGTACCCTGAGGGCCAAGGTGCAGCTTTGCTAGCATTACTCCAAGGATGGAAGATGCTTTCCATGCCTCTATTGACTGATCACGAAGATCATCCCAAATTTCCTTGGAGCGTCTGATAGCAGCCAACATCTCATCTCGACGTTCCACACCCCACGCATAGGTGTCTCCTGAAGGTCTCCCGGCCGCTTGCAGTTGTAACCCATGGTACAGATCAAGACAAACGACTGTTGCTGAAAGTAAGAAATCATTCGAGCTAAGAGACATCACCTGGTGGGCTAACGTCCGCAGACGACCATTGGGACGAGTCTCCGCATGTATTATTGACTGGTAACTCAAAAGCTCCAGTGATGAATCAATGCAAGTCCGACGTGAGTGTGTAAAGCGAGGGTTTTCTCGTGCGCGAGGGAGATAACGGCGATGCAAGACAACTTGAGCTTTGTGGTAAAGGCTATTGATCTGGTTTCGGTCAGCAAAGAAATTGAGCTAGGTCTCTCAAATTGCAGACATACACTGAATCTTGAGACTATCAGGGAAGCAGGATCCAATTGGCACTCTTCCATAGGACGGACTTGAAGATGTTCTGGGATCATATCCTGAACCCGACGCAGTTCGCTGTCTATTTCCATGACTGTCTCATACGGCCCACTTTTCACAGAGGAAGTATGCTCGATGACCCTTCCGAAAGCATACGCAAGCTGAGCCTTCGCTATCAGGTATGATACCGGTGTTGGTTCATTTAGAGGACGTGGGGGCGGCAGTTCCTTGCAGTTTTCGTCGAAATCCTCGTCGTATAGATTTGTCGGCAACTCCGTATCGCTATCCCCGGGGCGAATCATGCTTGGGAGGCCGACCTGGAAAGAAAACAAAAGATCCGCCTGTTTGACAAAAGTCCAGACTCTCCTACGCATCTCTCCTTGGAATGGTGTGATGTTGGGAAACATTTTTGAATCCCTATGGTACCCCATTCGCATAGCCAACCGCGCAATCATTCCGACCAATATCCACACCGATGTCTCCGTTTCCCGGGTCTGGCTGTAGTCTCCATGGAGGTGAAGGATCAAAGTTTCAATAAGATGTGGATGGGGTTTCGTATAGTCGGCCAATGTGAGACACTGTGCCATCATGTTCCTGTACGTCCCTGCCATGTCCAACGTCTTTCCCCGAAACTCAGGTGGTTCATCGCCGTCCCTGTGATAGGAAAGCATAGCCAACCGCATCATCACGAAGAGCATGCCTACCCACACAATACACGTTTGCGAAGGGTCCTCCCAATGACGATTGTACTCCTTCTGGAACGTTGGACCGTGAAGGATATGAGTTGACGGGTCATAGCTGTTGAAATACCGGGCAATAAGTATGTCTGTTATGTATTTGGAAGGGAATGAAGACATGATTTCTGCTTGGCTCAAAGGCTTTACAGTACCAAAAAGCAATGCGGAACCAGGAAAGTCGGTATCCTTTCTCAAGGCTTTGACCTTCTCTGCTTGTTCTTCATATTGCTTTTTATGTACCGTGAAATAGTTCCGGACTTCCGCTATCTGCATAGGCAGTTAGGACATGGACGACACTTTGCTAGTTCGAAAAGGGGCTTTCTTACATCATTAAGTACTGAAGCCCAGTGAGCATCACTGATGTAATAAGATTTGTTGTTGTCCACCTTCATTATTCCAAACGACTTCGTAACCTGCTCGGTATCGCTTTCGTCCTGGCCGTCGTCCATCTCGTGTCCATCTCCACTCGTGTCGTTGGACGTCCGGCCTGAATCGATACTGCCATGGCCTGAGAGCGCTGCTGCTGCCGCAGTTGGTCCCGCAGACTGAGAGCCATTCGTCATCAAGGAAAGAACAAGACCTTCCAGCCTGTCTATCCTGTTCTGCATATCATCTGGCGTTGCTACCGCATTCTGATTCAACGTTGTCTTCTTCCGGACCCCAGGTTGGGCATACGTGCAAGAGGCTGCATCTCCTCGCTTAATACAGTTCTCACATGGGTGAGAACGGTTGCATTTCAGCCTACAGACCGCGTTAGCAACGTTTGGCCTTTACAATCAAGAGGGCCTTGCATGACTCACTTCCGATGTCGACATGGAGCACAGGATAGAGGAACTCGATTCCTCTTCCTGATGACTCTGAACTGACCTTCAGGCGAATGTGCGCCCGCGCTAGAAGACGTGGTCGAAGGTGGTGTTGGAGACATTCCGAGTGCGCTGACTCTAGACTATCTTTTCAGACTAGCAGGAAGAGCTGGCTCTGCAGCGCGCGCTGACACTCAGCCCAGTATATGCGTGCGCCGGATTACCGTTAAGAGTTTTCTCCCTATTCCGTTCACTGCTCGTGAGCGCTGTTGTTGAGAAGGCTGCGTCCAACGACTGATGGCGTCACTTGGTCGCCTCGTTGTTTTGCGGGCCTTCTGCCTCGTCGGCTATGTGAGAGCGTGTCACCTCAGATCCTAGGAAATGAGCAGGTTACCAGCCGTTGCTCAAGTCTGGCAGTGACTGGACCAGCAGCAGTCCTCTTTCAGTAGCGAACGAGGTACCCGATCGGCCACGGTCGCGGGCGATTTGGCACCAGGCTGGTTGTCTTCCGTCACGGTTTCACCCGTTGCCTTAGACGGTAATATTTCGCTGCTTGCTGTTTTACCCAGCTCACAGCAGGTATGCGATCAGAGAAGAAGAGGGTCAAGATATCTGTGGTTATAAATCGAATTAGCATTGCGATCGGTGAACTGGTGCGGGGCGCGATGTTCGATACGCGCAAAACACACCTCTTGTCCACCAGGATTTCCCGTCCCAGACTCAGAAAGGGTCAACTCAGTGCAAGATCCCCGCCAGAACGAGTCTGCGCGATGGAGATGTGCTGAAGAGCGCAAGGTGGGCGGACGACGGTAGGAGTTGTCGCGATGCAACCTGGTGACTTAACGAGCGAACCTCTTGTCTGCCGTTTCCAGCCGTGAACCTTATCTCTACCGTACGGACCGCCCGCCGATACAGAATGAATCGTCGCCAAGGGTTGTGTATCGCGCAAAAGAGTCGAGCTTGGCTGTCGATTATGGGCGTGGCACCAAGGCAAGAACGCTGTGGTTGACTTATATTCTTGTGCCACTACGACGATCGTCGCAGGTATGAATTATCAGTGCCTGAAGGACGGCGTGCTGGACGGTGTGTCGCCCATGCGCTACTATCGTTTAGTTGCTGGTTTAGCGGCCGTTCATTCTCACCACCGTCTACGGGCTTCGCGTCTGTGGATGGTCGAGCCACCAGGATGCTCGAGCCTTGAGTTTCGATCCTGCTCCACTTGGGAGCTCGGGGGGCTTTGATGACGCCTGTTTTTAAGCCACAGTGATGCCTATTATCGCTGTCCTCCAGTCAGAACTCCCATGTGGACTTGGACAACGATCTGGAATTTCTACAGACGGACACCTTACAAGCAATATCTGTATGGCATTCTATCATCCCATCACGGGGATTTTCGCTGCTAACATCTGGTCAGATCACGGGCAGTTCTCCCCTCCTGCAATCCGTTTTGAGTCATAATTACCTTACTTAATCAGTAAGTCCGATCCAGCTGAAGACAAAACCGAGGTACGGAGTAGATTGGAGTTTGTCTAGTTCGAGGCTTTAGCTTCTGCAATGTTCCGTCTGGTACTGTCAGCATCCAACGGAAGCTGTTTGTCCAATGGCAACATATCGACAGGGACCATACGTCTAACAGCCAGAAGACCAGCTTTCAGGGACAAAAGGCGATCACATCCGCGTGCTTCCGCCAAGAACGGTTGGTTTCAAGTCCCGTTTTCATATATATATATATATATATATTACCATACACATGGTCAATGACTGCGCTGTACCTACGGTATCTCCCAATTACTCCGATGTAACAGTAAATCAGCCGTGGTAGATTCCATCGTATGCAGAGCTTATCTCGTTCTTGTTCTCTATTTTCTTCAGCATTGATTATTATTATCATTATTATTATTTTCAAACAAGACACGACAAACAAGGCACAATATCAACAAAGGTCCAAGACTTGTTATGGTATTCCACCCGTCCCGGCTGGCCAGACAAACTACTGAATATCAGACAATCCTGGAGCCACCACATCATATGTATCAAATGCAATATTCTCATACGACCAAATAGTATCAACCAATGCCATATCCTCATTCTACATGAGAACAGCACATCTAAAGGTCACCCATTCATTCCTTTGATATACTCTAGATATTGTCTGGAACAATCGTGGGGCCGCCAGATAGATAGTGGCCAAGTGGATCTGGCTTCCACCTCTAAAAAGCCATCTGAGCTTGTAAGCTCCTCTTAGTCTGCCTATACTTACCGCTTTTTGTCATCGTTTGACGCAAATGTCTACTCGTGAGCTGCGTATGATTGCATTGATATATTGGATCAAGGAGCCTGGGGTCTCAGACGCATTCTGCTTGCTTAGGAAGGTCGGTTCCGCCTGTCATTGGTGAGTACTAGCTTAACTGCGGATTTGCATGAGACAGCTGGCCACGACAAGTGACTTTATAAGTTGATTTGCTCACTCTTTCCCTCCAACAGACACACTCACCCAGCCTTGCAGGCGGGGTAGATAAGAGACGCCACCTTCCCCATCTTTCCCTGCCTTATATCTGGGACATCCTTTTTCCATCTATCCTCAGCAAATTGTGTGCATTTTACAGACCATCCAGAAATGTCCGGTAGACAAGATCGTGGGGGGAGAGGTCGTGGCGGCGGTGGCCGGTCTCGTGGTGGTGGAGATGGCGGCAGAGGTAGAGGCCGTGGTCTATTCCCATCCGGTGAACTACCAATGCGTCCAGCAGGTGGCCAAGATCGCGGAGGTCGCGGTGGAGGCTCCAGAGGTGACTCCAGAGGAGGCGGTGATTTCAGAGGAAGAGGTGATTCTAGAGGGAGAGGTGACTCCAGAGGAAGAGGAGGTCGTGGAGGAAAGAAAGAGCCTGCACCGATAGTGATATTCTCGTGAGTTTACCCTTCACATATGATACGACAGAACGATGGACAGAAGCTGAATTGTCGATTTCCAGGCCAGAGGGCGGGATCCCAGCTCCAGATGCAAAGGTCGCCAGTACCGAGGGAGCAGTTGAGAAGACGTTGGCGAAAAAGTCCTCCGGACAACGCAAGCTCGAAATGCCTGAGCGACCAGGGTTCGGAACTCGTGGTCGACCGGTCCAGTTACTGGCCAACTACTTCCGGTTAACTGCTCAGCAGAAGGGCACCCTGTCCCGGTACAATCTACAGATTCTTCCTAATACTGGCCGCACACCATCTGGGAGGAAGTCGAAGCAGATTATCAAACTTCTGCTTGACCAGCATTTCAGCGACCAGAAAACCAGGATTGCTACGGATTACAAGTCTATGCTCGTATCCGCTCACGACATTGGTGTTCAGAGGGAGGAGTATTCGGTCCAGTACAGGGCCGAAGGTGAAGAGGATGTGGAGCCCATGAACCCGCAGCTCTATCAAGTACTTTTACAGAAAACCGGAGAGTTCAGTACCTCTGACCTTCTAGAGTACATCAGCTCGACGGATCCGAACGCCGTGTTCTCTCCCAAGGAAGAGGTCATCCAGGTTTTGAACGTTGTTCTAGGTCATTGGCCAAAGTCCAACCCTGACCTCGTCACGATTGGCGCGAATAAGCACATTGGCATCAGCCAGGCACTCATTGAGAAGGGTCCCCTCATAGCTGGACTTGAAGTCCTCAGGGGATTCTTCGTCAGCGTCCGGCCTGCTACTTCACGGTTATTGCTCAATGTGCAGGTGAAGAACATTGCCTGCTACCAGTCAGGTCCTCTTGTGGACCTCCTATGGTCTTTTGGAGAGACTTGCCAATGGAACCCATTCAAGATAGGCTCGTTTGTCAGATTGCTCCGCGTGGAGGCGACACATATTGTCAAAAAGAACAAAAAGGGACAGAGAGTACCTCGCGTCAAGGTCATAGCCGGCCTCGCGAGAAAGACTCGTGGCGACCCAAACAGTCGTGTTAAGGTTACCAAGGATGGTGCTGGCCCACAGGATGTGTCTTTTTTGTTGGAGGAGTCTGGACAACGCCAGGGACCATCGGGAAGATGGATCACAGTTGGACGATTTTTCAAAGACAGTAAGTCTCTTCACTTCCGATTGCTCTCACAAAGTGGGGTACTAGCTCAGTTACAGGGTACAATATCGATACGGATCCAAACATGCCGGTCGTAAACGTTGGGACTCCGAATGACCCCAAATATTTGCCTGCAGAGGTCTGTCAGGTCATTCCTGGACAGCCATCCAACGCAAAGCTGAGCCCTGGGCAAACGAGAGCGATGATCAATTTTGCCGTTCGAAAGCCTGCAGAGAATGCCAAATCAATCGTCACCAAGGGTGCTAGCGTTCTCGGCGTCACGCCTAGAATAAATGATACTCTTGTAAGTCAACATATCTATGTATACTCATGTTCCATAACTGATCAATTATAGACTGCTTTTGGCCTGAGCGTCAACCCAAGCTTGATTGCAGTGCCTGGTCGAGTCCTAGCCTGTCCAACGGTCCACTACGGAGATGTCATCGCAGCTTACAAGGACAGCCGCGCTGGCTCTGGCTCTGGCGGAAAGGGCAAGGGAAAGGAAAAGGAACCGAAGCACAAGATCCAGGATATTACCCCAAACTTTGGCAGTTGGAATATGCAGAAGATACGGTTCTCACAGGGAGCCCGCGTTCCTTCGTGGGCATGGCTACACATTCAGAAACCTCGCTCGAACACACAGACGCTCAATACCGCCTTGGGAGGCTTTCTGCAGACCATGAAGAATTGTGGAATCACAGTGGATGAAGCAGTTGTCTCAAAAAGCATCAGCATTGATTGGAAAGAAATCGAAAAGCAGATCGGAATTGCCATTGATGAACTCATGCGGCGGCGGCCAGAGATGATACTCTTCATCCTCGATGTTGCAGACAAACCGATCTACAACTTCATCAAGAGAACATGCGACAGACATGTGGGCGTTCGCAATGTCTGCGTCTTGACGCAGAAGTTCACGGGTAAGTTTGGCAACGATTTACAATTCTTCGCCAATGTTGCTCTCAAAGTGAACCTCAAATTCGGTGGTGTCAACCAGAACCTGTGGCCCGACAAGCTAGGTATCATTGCCCAAGGCAAGACGATGGTAGTCGGCATCGATGTGACCCATCCATCCCCAGGATCGAAATCCAACGCTCCCAGCGTGGCCGGTATCGTCGCTTCGATCAATGGCTCCCTCGGCCAGTGGCCGGCGGACATCCGCGTACAGACCAGCCGAGAGGAAAAGGTCGAACACCTTCGTGATATGCTCAAGTCTCGTCTCCGCCTGTGGGCACAGCATAACAACAATCAGTACCCGGAGAATATCCTTGTCTACCGCGACGGCGTCTCTGAAGGACAATACCAGATAGTCAACGATATCGAGAAGAATGCCATGAAAAAGGCCTGCGAGGAACTCTATCCCGCAACACTCACTAAAAAGGGTCTTCCACGTTTGACCATTGTCATTGTCGGAAAGCGCCATCACACACGCTTCTATCCAACCAAGGAGAACGAAGCAGACAGGTCCTCCAACCCCCAGAACGGTACCATAGTCGACCGTGGCGTCACTGAAGCCCGTAACTGGGACTTCTTCCTCCAAGCCCACACAGCCCTCCAGGGCACCGCGCGACCAGCGCATTACTACATCGTCTACGACGAGATCTTCCGCGGTCTTCCCCTTGGCGGCTTCTCCAACACAGCCGACATCCTCGAAGACCTCACGCACAACATGTGCTACCTGTTCGGCCGCGCCACCAAGGCCGTAAGTATCTGCCCGCCAGCATACTACGCTGACCTGGTCTGCGAGCGCGCCCGATGCTACCTCAGTGACTTGTTCGACGGTGCCTCTGACACAGCTAGTACCGTAAGCGGCGCAACGGCAGCAACAGCACAGCCGGGTGATATCTCCATTCACGACAATGTGAAGAACACAATGTTTTACATCTAATCCAGGTTGCAATCTACATCAGGTGCACTTCACTAATCTAAACCCATACAGCAAGGCAAGGAACAAGCACAGACGAAACAAATTGGACCAAAAAAATGCACCTTGGCCTTTGCTCAGGGGAAATGGGATCGCAGTGACGGACCTTTGACCATTGGTAATGTCTATGGATTCAGTGGTTTATTTCGGGAATATCTTTTTGTAGCCTTTGGGTTGATGTGGTAATTTCACTTTTGACTTCTGTTCGATATGTATTTTCACACCTTTTGTATTAACGAGAGAATGAGAATGATACGACTATGGACTGTCTCGGTGGATAGATGGCAAATTGAGAAACTGGAATTTCTTTCTCCATTGGTATTTTATTTCTTTCTTGTCTTGTAGTCCGATTTAATTCACTGAGTATTTGGGTCGTTTAATTTCCTCGGAAGAGCTACGTTATTCAGAATACGGAAAGAATAATCCAGGAAGATTTACATAGTATCTCAGTTTGAACATACATACAGAACGAAGTTGCAGGACTCGTTTCACACGAGACCTTCCATCCTTGGCATTCTTGGTTCCAGATAAAGAGGATGGAGGTCATAGAAGGAAAAAGGAAATAGTTACATAACACATGAATATCGTGCCGTTATAGCGGGGTAAAATACACTCAGAGGAGATGAAAGGAAAAAACCGAACTCGGTAGCCTTGTGATGGCTGCGTGACAGACTGGTAAGCAGGAAAAGAAAGGTGCGGGCTTCAGAGAACTGGGATGTTGCCATCATCTCGTCAGTCTTATCATTCGTAATCGTAACCAGATCTTCCTCCGCCAATTGTACTACTACGTCGTGATGAGAATTTGGATAGGATGGACAGGAAAGGAAAAGCGGTTAGCAAGTGAAACGAGTCGACTAGGAAATGTCGCGTGTCGGACAGACATAACTCGGCTGACGGCAAGACAGGATGGCTGACAAGCCAGGTCTCATCGCTCAGGGTTCATTCCAAACTAAAAGCCCTCGTCCTCATCACCAAGCGTCCAACTTGGCTGAAGAACGCTACGGCTCATCCGCTTCGGCTTTGCTGCAACTTTCTGCTCGGGAGATTCGTCATATGAAGCCCAAGACGCTTCCATATGTTTGATGTGCTTCATCTTGTCGTGAGCAATAGGCTTCTTGTTCTCATGGCTGACCGGCTCTTCTTCAGCAGGGTCGGCATCCGTGATAGACCAATGGCTGTCAAAGTCCTTCTTGCGATGGGTGCCGTTCGGAACGATAGCAAGCGGAGCCTTGCGCTCAGGCTGGGGTGTAGGATTGCCTTCTTCGTCGTACAGATTGTTCTCATAAAGACCAAGGCCATTGTTATGGGCGCTACCTAGAGTCCTCCTGGGTTTGATCTCTTCTTCGATATCGTCGTGTTGAAGCTGGAAGTGTGTCTCCGCGTCACGTCGTGGTTGGGCCACATGTGGCCTGGCCGGAGGGGTGTCTTGAGCGTCAACCTCATCGTCGCTCCATGCGAAATGGCGAGTGTCCGAGGGTCGAATCTTGGGCTTTGGCTTCTCGGGGGTCACAAAATCCTCAAATCCCCACTGCGCAACATGCTGCGATTTCGGGCGCGAGGGAATTGGCTTGCTCTGTTGTTCAACCTCGTCGTCACCGTCGCCCATCTCAAAGTGGCTGAACTTCTTCGGATGAGTCTTGTATTTCGGCTCTTTATCTTCCACAGGTTCTTCCTCCTCATCGATAAACACACGAGAAGGCTTAAAGTTCTTGCTTGAACCCGCTTTGGGGGCGATCGGCTTGGTCGGTTTCTGTTCTTCTTGAGTAACGGATTCATCTTCCTCCACAAACAAAGGTGAAGGCTTATAGTGCTTCGAAGACCCTATCTTGGGCGCAACCGGGCGGCTAGGTGTGGATTGTGCTGGCACGATATCGTCATCTTCTCCGACGAAAAGCTCACTGTAGTCGCGTGGGGGAGGCTTTCCAGTTGCAGCTGCACGTGGAGCAACAACCTTCTGCATCCGGTCCTGGCCCGGCGAAAGTAGTTCAAAAAGTGACTCAGCGGCGTAAGGGTCCTTGATGCGCTTCTTGATGGGAGAAACCTTGGTGTCCTGGTCCTGCTCCTCTTTTGGCGCAGTTTTGTTCTCGGAACCGTTTGGTGGTGTCACTAGGCCACTAGACTCTCCAGAGGCTGCAGAAGAGATCAGACGGAGCTGGTCCTTTGCATCGCGAATGGGCCAACTGCGCGAACGTGCGCCAATGACCTCAACCTGCTTCAACAACGATCCTTGGTCCCAGTAAAGTCTGATCTGCTGGATCTCTTGCTGAGCATTGAATCGAACAATGTGAATCTGGCACACATCCCGTTAGCAACTCTCTGGACACACCTTTACTAGAAACGAGCGCGCTTACTGTTGGGAAAGTCGCGACATGGTCGATGAGGAAGTTATCGTCTAGTGAGGGGAGATAAGCCCCGCCTCCATCGACGAACTCCAACGTGGTTTCGACATCCAGGCACAGGGAGTCTGATCCCTCGACGACTCCGATGACCTTCTCCGCCTTCTTCTTGACAATTCTCTGCTGGTTGGACAGGTGCTTGAGCACGGCGCCGGCCTCGTTCACAGTCGTGGTGGTGGTGATATAGATCAGCGAGACATCGGAGGCTAGTGGCGCGGAGGCCGGATCCGCGAGGAATCGCTCATAGATAGACTTGAGCGACATGTTGCGCGCGAAGAACGGTGTCTGCGATGGAGGTTCCAGGCCAGATGCGCTTTGTTGACCTATCTCCTCTCTGAGCGCGGGCCGCGGGGCAAGTGAAACAAACAGCCTGGGGAACGGCGGGGACGAGGAGACGGAGAGGACGACGAACGAGGGCTATAATACTTAACGTGTTGGCCAGGATGCTCAACACTGACTGACGGGATGGAGAGTTCTTTGTTTGGAGTCGAAATACAGAGGCCGACAGAAGAAACAAAACCGCCACAGGGTCGTATCCAGCATCTTTTGAGTGCTGGCACGCGGCGCGCGTCCACCCATCCGATCGAGCCCCTGGCATGCCTTGTTACGGCAATCTCAGCCGTCCCTTCTTCGGCTGTGACACTTTCTAGCACAGACGCCATCCCGTCTCTGACAGGCGCACGGCTATTGCCAGACACGCCAGTGTTTCACTTGTGCGCTTACTGCTCGCGCGACACAACGACGTCTCTCTGGCAACAGCTGGTAATTACTGCCCAGGGCTACCGGGGTTCTCGACGCTCTCGAGCATCACGATGCACGTTCAAAAGGGAGCTTGCTCCGAGATGAGCAGGTTGATCAGTCCATTCTCTAGATCTAATTGCTGCTGGTAAACAAACACATGTCGTCCAGGCTATCCGCATACATACAAAGTATGTGACCATCCGACATAGCTAGGACTGCGTACGGAGTAGGCGAAATTTGCTCAGCATCTGAGCGCCCGCTGACCTCGCTTGCTGGCGCTCCAAGCGCTAGACGTACAACAGCTGCGACGCTGCGATCCCAGACCAAGCACATCCCAATTTCCGGCTCCATGACACTCGCTATCCACACTGTCTCGAAGGTCTCCAATGCTCCCAATTTATAGCGACGGGCCTGGGCACCCTCTGGGGGGCGGAATCTCGTGGGGATGGAGGGGATCATCCAGAAGACCCTTAATATGTCCGGCGCTGAATCAAATTCAGCCCATATCACTTGCGCTTATAATGTTCTATTCGAGTATCAATTGGGTTAGTATCATCCCAGAGCAGCCATCCAGCAAGCGATAGACAAAGCACTCACCCTAAGTAATCTTCTTTGATTGTGCCGATTGCATTGATAGCAGCGACGTCCGGTTTCACACCAAGAATCTTCAGGCGCAGACTAGTTCCCTTCTCAATGACTTGGTCACCGTGATCAGTATATTGCGGAGGGACCGTATTCGGTTCCCATTTAATGTCCGACGGGATATTCTGACCAGTTGTGAGCTGCAACATTCCTCTTTAGTCAGGAGTAAAAAGCACTTACCTTCCGTGCAATGAAGACGGACAACGGACCAGCCAGCGTAAAGATTCCAGTAGGTTTAACTGAGGTCACAATAGCATCCACCTAAACGCACCTCGTCAGTGCAAAGGCCTAAAAACCAGGATAGATCAGGGAACGCACCGTCTCTCCTCGGAATGGCTTCCATATAATCGCTCGATACTGGATTGTATATTCTGCATGACCGCTGCCTGGAATCACTCGCCCCTCCCCGATATCAACCATGTCCATAACACAGATCACAAAGTGGTCTCCTGTACATCGTCCTTCCTCTTCCTCGTTCAACCGGTTGATGAGATATTCCTTCACGTTGGGACCGAAGTAGGACGGATGAAGGGAGACGACTTTCGTCTCTTCTTTAAGGAAAAACATATCGATAGGACTTTTTGAAAGAACGTAACTTCAAATATTGCGGCTCAAAATCGGAGGGGTATTATCGCAGATGTGTCCGGCGGGAAGACTCGTAGGGCTTCTGCTCAAAAGGCGGATCCTCGAGGAATAATGCGCTCGAAGATATAAAAAAAAGATCAAGTATTGCGCGCGTCGCGAACGAAGGTGTACCGTTGATATCTATTTGTGGATGAGGTCGTCCGATCAGCTTGCCATCACTGCCAGGCCCGCAATAATGTCTGCAATATCAGAACTCGGGACGAACAGGAGTCCCCCCAAAAAAAGGAATGGCCAGAAAGAAGTCGAAGAGCCAGTCGCCCGGCTCTCGAATGTGAGAACGAGAGGTGACAATTGTGCTATCGTTGGCTGCACCGAACGTTCCAGTAATAATGCTCCTACTCGCGATCTGCCAGAGTCCAGCCTGCGTACCTAGCTCGCGACATCACATGACGGGCAACGGCAAGTGGACGCAGCGCCGTAGGAAAGCCAACCTAACCTAACCTAACCCACCCTCGGCTCGTCCATGTTCCCCAACTTAACTTACTATTCACATGGACCATCTGACGTTCATGACATGATTACCCCCGGACCATTACGTTGATCGCTAGTCTTCTCCCTGTGTCAGACCTATTTCTCCACCTTCATTCCCCCGTCTCGCGTGTCTGCTTTCTGAAATAACTTTATCAGCCTTATCCGATATATATTATTGTCTTGTCTTGGCCCGAGGATAGCTTCAGTGGTCTCTAATAGTCGCATACAGAACAATCCAACACCATGACTCTAAACTTAGAGAAACAACTTCTCTTTGTAAGTCCGCCATGATCCGCTTCTGTTCTACGAGGGCAAAGACTGACAAGAAATCCGCACAGTATGGCGCCTACCACCATAATCCAGTAAGATGGACAACGGATCGTTATTACCACCGTGAACCACTTGCTCATACCACAATAGGTCAATGTTGGAATTCATATGACATTCGTCCCGATCCTTCTGGCGACGGGCTTTCTTTTGGTATTTCGGCCTTCTTTCCAATGATCCGTGGACTCCGGCTGACGAAACGAACCAGGCTACGAACAGCCCGACTTTGTTTAGCCTTCCTGAAGCGCTGCAGTACGAGTACCTCCCTCCTAATCTCGGAACCATCGCTGGTTTTCTCTACTCGATAATATATATCTTATTGGAGCCCGTGGCCGGCGCTCTCATCGCGCCAGGGATCATCGCGACAACGGCATTCGTAAACTACCTTACCATGACTTATGGTCTCACTGCGACCTACTGGGCCGCGGGTGTCCACGTCCTGTCATGGGTGGTGCAGTTCATCGGTCACGGTGTCTTTGAAAAGAGGGCCCCTGCGCTTCTGGACAACTTGCTCCAAGCCTTCCTGCTCGCTCCGCTCTTTGTCTGGATGGAGATCTTGTTTGCGCTAGGATATCGTCCGGAGTTGAAGTCGAGGCTTGACAAGGCTGTGGAGCGGGAGATTGCTCGTTTCAGGCAACAAAATGGATCTGCGAAAGCGGCGGCTGCCAAATAAATATAGCAGTCGTTGTCTTCGCAGTAATCTCAAACTGACGTACTAGGGTGCGTACCGATCTGTATCAGCAGGGAGAGTAGTAGGACTCACGAACAGCAGGTCCCAATTGTATGGGCTTCGTAATACTGGCACACGATTGAGCATGGGGGTCAATGCATATTAAAAAACCAATTCTCTTCGCTCTTTAGCAATGATTGTTTGGCATTGGGTTTTCATCCAATGTTTTCGCTCCTTCATTCTCCAGCCGAGGGTGTTGGTGAGGAACTTGGGACCCGATTAGGTGACTAAGCAGGCTACCTCAGGTCTGTCTTTTTCGGCTTACTACAGTAGTAAAACCAGACTGCGCGACCACGCTGTTACGAATAATGAAAGGAAGAATTGACCGCATCTTGCGCAGTAATAATAGAATCCGGCTTCTTCCGGTGTAGTCTATCAGTTACCAGCGCAACTCGCAAAGGATAGTCTACATACAACGAGCTGTGCCAGCGTGTAAACGGGATGCGCGTTGGCAGGCAAAAAAGCCTGTTATGCGGTTGCTGTGACGAAAGTCACCTGAGCGAGCTAGCAGCCGCAGATCCGAGAAACCAGCACGGGATGGACAGGTGTACTCAACTGAAGGCAGACAGGACCGGGACAACGACGTCGCTGGATCGATAGTAGGGACGACGAGCGAGCAGTCAATTGTAGATAGTCTCGTAGCGAAATAAATTGCATCCTGTTCAACCACCGTCGCTGGCCAGAGACCTCGTCCCCGTCCATCCGGAAACTGGGTGGGTGGACACGGCTGCAGCGGACGCACTAAGGGCCGATTCGGAGTTGCTGGGGCTCTCGGCAAACTAGGCTTAGCCTCGACCTGAGAAACCTCCTCCCCCGACGACAAAGCTCTCCTTCCATCCATCCACAATCCTTTCCCTCCAACCACCCTCCTCCCCAATTGCATCTCTCCTTCAGAGAAACCCTCTCTACTCCCTCTGAACCTCCTTCGCAATGTTCAGGAACGCTCTGCGGCAGTCTAGCCGCACCGTGACCGCCGTCTCTGCCACTGGCAGGATCGCTTCGGTGAGCCCATCCCATCCAGCCCGGTCCCATCAGCCCTTCCAGCGACGACAACATCCCGAAAGACCTTTCAATGGATCGTCTCTGGATGTCTCCCGGCCGCTCAATGGCCATTGCGATCAGTTTCACGCGTCCTGAGTCGAATGTGCAGTCGTTAACAAATTTTGCGTCGCAAATAGGTCCGCGCGGCTACCCCCGGTCCTCTGGCTGGTGCCTCCAAGCAGATTCGTTCCTACGCCGCTGAGGCCAAGGCCGCTCCCACTGAGGTCTCCTCCATCCTTGAACAGAGAATCCGCGGTGTTCAGGAGGAGTCTGGTCTCGCTGAGACTGGACGTGTCCTTTCCGTCGGGTATGACCGTTCCGCTGCCCCGACAAACATTGGCAGAGAAGCATTTCTTCGTCAATTCCCGCTCAACACGCGAATCCAATGTCCATTGAGATGGTTGAACTAACGTATTGGTAAAACAGAGATGGTATCGCCCGTGTTCACGGTATGACCAATGTCCAGGCCGAGGAGCTGGTCGAGTAGGTCCACCCTTTTTGATATCTCGATATAAAAAGTGAAAATCCAGCTGCTAATGAACTCCAGGTTCGCCTCCGGCGTTAAGGGCATGTGCATGAACTTGGAAGCCGGCCAGGTCGGTGTCGTGCTTTTCGGTTCTGACCGTCTCGTCAAGGAGGGTGAGACCGTCAAGCGTACCGGAGAGATCGTATGTCTCGATTTCCTTTGCCAATTCATCGAGTTTCTAAGCTAATTGCACGACTAGGTCGATGTTCCCGTCGGCCCTGAGCTTCTGGGACGTGTCGTTGACGCTCTCGGTAACCCCATCGATGGCAAGGGTCCCATCAACACCAAGGAGAAGCGCCGTGCTCAGCTCAAGGCTCCTGGTATCCTGCCCCGTCGTTCCGTCAACCAGCCTGTCCAGACCGGTCTGAAGTCCGTCGACTCCATGGTTCCCATTGGCCGTGGTCAGCGTGAGTTGATCATTGGTGACCGTCAGACTGGAAAGACTGCCGTCGCCCTTGACGCCATGCTTAACCAGAAGCGTTGGAACACAACCGCCGACGACAGCCAGAAGCTTTTCTGTGTCTACGTTGCCGTCGGTCAGAAGCGTTCCACCGTTGCCCAGCTCGTCAAGACCCTTGAGGAGAACGACGCTATGAAGTACTCCATCGTCGTTGCTGCTACTGCTTCCGAGGCTGCTCCTCTGCAGTACATTGCTCCCTTCACTGGTAAGTTTATTTTTTTCCCGCTGCCGCTGCTGATGAGGAACTTGCCGCCGTAGAGTCCGACTGTCCGTCGGACTAGCAACTCTTATCCACAATTTTTCCTCATTTACATTTGCACTTTTATCAACACATTTTAACATCTATTTAACATTTATCAACAGGCTGCGCTATGGGGGAATGGTTCCGCGACTCTGGCAAGCACGCGGTCATCGTCTACGATGACCTGTCCAAGCAGGCCGTCGCCTACCGTCAGATGTCTCTGCTGCTCCGTCGTCCCCCCGGTCGTGAGGCCTACCCCGGAGAGTGAGTTGCACCTTTTTTCTTGACCGCAATTTGTTTTTGCTCACAATCGCAGTGTCTTCTACCTTCACTCTCGTCTCCTCGAGCGTGCTGCCAAGCTGAACGACAAGCACGGTGGTGGCTCTCTCACCGCTCTGCCCATCATTGAGACCCAGGGTGGTGATGTCTCTGCTTATATCCCCACCAACGTCATTTCCATCACCGACGGTCAGATCTTCTTGGAGTCTGAGCTCTTCTACAAGGGTGTCCGTCCCGCTATCAACGTCGGTCTGTCCGTCTCCCGTGTCGGTTCCGCTGCCCAGGTCAAGGCCATGAAGCAGGTTGCTGGTTCCCTGAAGCTGTTCTTGGCTCAGTACCGTGAGGTTGCTGCCTTCGCCCAGTTCGGTTCCGATCTCGATGCCTCCACCAAGCAGACTCTCAACCGTGGTGAGCGTCTGACTGAGCTTCTGAAGCAGAAGCAGTACAGCCCCATGGGTGTCAGCGAGATGGTTCCTCTGATCTTCGCTGGTGTCAACGGTTTCCTTGACAGCATCCCCGTCGGCAAGATCCTCACCTGGGAGGCTGACCTCCTTGCTCACCTCAAGAGCAGCAACCCCGAGATCCTGTCCACCATCGAGAAGGAGGGCCAGGTCAGCAAGGAGCTCGAGACCCAGCTCCGTGATGTCCTCACTGCCTTCAACAAGAGCTTCAGCGCATAGGTGAGCAAAAGACAATCGGGTGATTAGTCCACCATGTACTGTTTTTTCCTGACGCTATGTGTATAGACAAGATAGCTTGTGTACAATTTGAGACCAGTATTTTCCTTTGTTGTTAAAGCTCTCAAGGCCCTAATGCTGGTCTCAGCTCGACCCTTGTAGTCTTTTTATCCAAAGTTCGGGGCCCTTCCGCACTCCAGCGTAAGGGTTATTGGTTTACGAAAAAGTTATATCCTGTACATCTAGATCCAACCGCATGCAAGAGGGCTGGTAGTGGATGGACGGGTGAAGATTCGGAACTCTGGATGAAAGGGTTGCATTCCAAACCATTTTTTCTACTATATTTGAATCGGCCGTCGCGGCAGCTGGGACTTCACATGTAATTTCTTATGTTTCCAATGACCTGTTCTCAAACTCCATCATTTTCCCTCACGTAGATGTAAGTGGAAGGTGATCATAGATCTGTAAAGCTCGTATCCGTAGATGGCTGGTCCATCCTCTCATATATTGCAGCCATCGCGGCTATAGGCGCACTTCGGATGGAGTAGATAAACATTGTCGCCTTTACCTGCGTAGTATGAAGGACACGACTGATTCCATACCTGAGGAAGCACTGCTTAAGCATAGATGGAAGAGAAGTCTTGGCACTATATTCTTACAGCGGACTTCACAGGGGTATATATGTTTTTTAGGGAGTGAAGTATATAGTTATAGAGAACTCCCTATCTGTAGATATACTTTTTATGGAGTCTTTAAGTGAATAAGGGAATATAATTATAGTAAATTCCCTACCTGATGAAGGATCTGGAGTTAAAATAATATCCTTTATATCTATAGCGGACCCCTTAAAACTATATACTCTCTTTCCAGAAACTAGCTTGGATACTTACAGTACATTTTCCTATAAATATACATATTCTTCTACAGCATTGAAATTCTAAGGAAAAAAGAATAAATTTGAAATATCAAACTGAACTATCATACAATCATTTACTAGCTGCCCTTAGGCTGGCTATCTTTATAGCAAGAGAGCATCTCCTTTTCTAAATACCTGGCAATCAGGCCGCTCGAGTCTTGAAAGCTGGTAAAGGGGTTTTGTGTGGCAGGCCTTGGCTTATTCTGGGTAGGGAAAAGAAAATATAATCCAATGGACGGACGTGCGTGGCGGAGGGGGAACGGAGGCAGAGACGGAGGCGAAAGAATATAACCGGTATTATCTTAATGGACCCCAGGGGAGGTTCTGGGTCTTACTGGAATCATAACTGGAGGGTACAATTCCCTGTTCCTCCCTAAAATCAGAATGCTACTTGACCGAAATAGAAACTCAGGAATTGCTAGAAAAAAATTGAGAATCTCAGAGAAATATAAATTATTATGGTTCCTGGGAGGGTCTTGGTGTCTCAATAAATTCAATATAAAGGGATCAGAATGCTTAATAATAAAAGTTCTTAACTACTCGGGGTGCTTCTGAAATGACTATTCAAAGTTTACCTCGCGATACTATTCACTATGGCTTCCAATAATCGCGTAGGCGATATCGAACGCCTTGATATGGCAAAGGCTAAGGTTGGCGTATTATGTTATTACCTGGCAGCCACAACTATAGAGTGAAGGGATATGAAATGGCAAGGTTCGACCTTTTTATGGCATGGGATTTAAAGAGATAGGGGAAATTGATGAGAGAATTGAGACCGTTTTTTATATGTGAAGTTTGATGTGCTAACTATATGATGAACGCAAAGATATACAATGGCTACAAGACAATCATCGAGTGCTAGGTCTCTATGTCTCTGTCCTACTCCATTTATTCTCTTCAGGGCTACTGAAACTACTATATCCACCTTCCCCGCTTGCTGTGATACCTCTTTTGTCCGATCCTTCATATCCACGCCTAGATCTGCCAGTCCGTGGGATCAGTGGGGTGAGGTAGGTAGTTTATGCTCTATCCAACGTACAAGGTAGTATTTCTTACGTAAGGATAGATAAATTCAAAATGCAGCTGTCTGTTCAATTATTCCATGTTCAATATACTAGGATCTGGGCTTGTCGTTACGTGATATGGTCTCGCGCAAATCCGCTACCTGCAGCAGGGACTGGGCAGCGCTGTAGGTCTCTTGACCTTGAAAGCTCCAAGGCCAAGCAGACTAATGAGACACCTCAATAAAAGGTCATTGATTCAAAAAGAAAATCTAAAATAGAGCATGCATTCATATTGGTATGCATGGAGTACCTCTCGAGAGTATAATTGCGGCAGTGCCTCCGTTATCGATAAGCGAGGACTTGCCCGTATCAAAAATTTGTTCGGACCCCTCCACATCCCGCCATTGCGATCGTGAAATCGACCACCGCTCTCTTCCCCTCGTACTCCATATACAAATATAGCTGGCGCTCCGATGGCTACAAGCACAGAAGCAGCTCCAGCGGCCTGTAAGGTCGTTCTGGCCAAGAATGTGGCCAATGGCTTGCTTCAAGAAGTCCATGAGGGTCTGAAGGCTTTGGAGAAGGGCCCTCATCTTGTCGGCTTCCTGGCAAACAATGACCCTGCTGCACGCATGTATGCAGACTGGACGGCGAAGACTTGCTCGGAAAAGTAAGTAATCTGCTTGGGTTTCTTAGTATATCCTGTTGAAGTTGCCGTTATGCATTAAGCGCTCTTGTCATCGGCGGGGTGTGACGCAACTGCTTTGAGTCAATGGCTTCCTTTTTCAGTGCTCTGCCTGGGAAATTGAGACCAGTTAGCTAACTAAGTATATCGCTTGCAGTGGATTCCGTTATAGTCTCCGCGAAGTCTCAAAGGAGACAATTGAAGAGGCAATCCTAGCTGCCAACGCCGACAATGAAGTCGACGGCATTATCGTGTACTACCCGATCTTCAACAACAGACAAGACCAATACCTCCAACAGATTGTCGATGTGTCGAAGGATGTCGAGGGTCTCAGTCACCGTTATATCTTCAACATGTACCAGAACATCCGTTTCTTGGACCCGGAAACCAAGCGCCAGAAGTCGATCCTGCCCTGCACCCCGCTCGCTGTGATCAAGATTCTCGAATATCTCCACATATACAACACTATCCTGCCTTATGGTAACCGGCTGTTTGGAAAGACAATTTGTGTCGTGAATCGTTCAGAGGTTGTTGGTAGACCGCTTGCGGCACTCTTGGCCAACGATGGTGCTCGCGTTTACAGTGTCGACATTACGGGTGTCCAGGAGTTCACCCGCGGTGAAGGTATTAAGAAGCGAAGACACGAGGTCGTGGACAAGGAGGGCTGGACTCTGGCCGACTGCGCTCCCCTGTGTGATGTTGTCATCACTGGTGTTCCCGGGGACAAGTTCAAGTTCGACACAAAGCTCCTCAAGGAGGGCGCTGTCTGTGTGAACTTCTCCAGCGAGAAGGTAAGGAAGACAGAGCCCTTAGCTGTGGTCTATAAGAAAATACGACTGACATGCTCGAATAGAACTTTGGACCTGAAGTGAAGGAGAGAGCATCTATCTTCGTTCCTTCCATTGGCAAGGTGACCATTTGCGTTCTGATGAGAAACCTTCTGGTGAGTGGGCAACTTATATGATTTGTGAGAAACTGTGCCTGACTCCTCTACAGAGACTCGTCCAGAACCGAAGAGCAGACGATGCAAAGCCTGCCGCCCCGACAGAGAAACCTGGTACCCTTGAAGCGAGCTCATAATTAGATTAGTCTCCTTAGAGATGGATTGGAAATACGAGGGCTAAAAGTATACATATTGGGGAAATTGGTTCCTAGAAGCTTTGAGAGAATCTCAGCAGATTGCCGATAAATCACAAAAGTCCCATATCCCTCTAATGTGGAATGAACGTGGTCTATATGGAGGTTGGAATTATGTATATATATGCAGTAATGATGGCGTTCAGGGTTATAAATCCACAATGTTCTTGATAGCTTATCATAGCCAGGTCCTATAAGGTATTCATCTTTGAAGATATAAATCCCATATGAGAGAACATTCTGTTAATCGTCCGAAGTACCATTCAGTCTAAACACACAGAAAAGTAATTATTCGCTATTTCACTTTTTCCTTTTTGGATAATTTGTTCCAACCCTAGCTACCTATGCAGACTTACTGTCCCTTCCTCGCCGCCTCCTTCGACGCCAGCCCTAAGACCTCAATTTCCTTCGCGAGCCACTGTCGGAAGGGCTCCGGATGGAAGACACCGTCCGATGAGAACCATGCCGTGAATGAAGTCTCGATGTCTTTCTCCTGCAGGACTCTTCCTTCGGGGGATGTGTACTTGACGTTAAGTTTGTAGAGAGGAGAGTGCTTCTTCGCTGAGGAACGGACGGTTATCTGCGACGCGAACTTCGAGTTAGTATGCCCATCTCACCACTGCCCGAATGGTCTCCTCAATGCGAATCATAAAGAAGTCTGCCAACCATACCTTTTCTCCTGTCTTCCTCTTGCCGCGGAATACCTCTCCAGCTTCTACGCCCCACACCCAGTACGTCAATATGGAGTTCAACGCGAAGTACACGACAACCGCTGGTAGGACCCAGGGAGCATTTGTTGACTCCCATCCGAGCTTTCTGTCTACGTAGAATATGCCAGCTGCGATTGCAACGGCAGAGTAACCCAGGGCGAAGCGGACATTCGAAAGCGTATGATCTTGGGTGAAGGTGTAGGGCTCGGGGAGATTTGCTAAGTACGGTGCGAGGGCGTCATCGGTGGTGTTTTTGAGGTCTTATTGGTTCTCGAGATTAGTTATATATTTAAGATATTCAGGGACGAGCAGTGCTTGCAAAATCGAGGCAGATAAGAGACGCTCAACGAGGTAAATAAGAAAGTAAGCAAAGCACGAACCGTTCACTGAATAAACAGGTACCTTGGGTACCGTTTCGGATGCCATTGTCGAGATAAAAATACTGAGTACTAATATAGCACTCAGGAGGCAAATACCAAGCGAAAATAGCGAGCACCCGTTATCTTTGTCTTTGAGGTTTGAGGGCGCTTTGAGTATCTGCAACGGCGCGGAGTTGCGGAGAGCTGTCCCCTTCGCAGACAGCTAAAGCGGCGTGCGATATGCGCTAACCGCCGTCACTTTGACAGGCAGCCCGCGACTTCAACCTCACCTTGAACCGCCAGAGTAGCATATGCCCCCTGCTTAAAGACACTGCATCTCATCAACAATGGCGGTCCAAGGGGTCGAGCAGACGATCCTTCGGGATCCAGCTCTATTGTGAGTCTTCCAAAATTGTCATAACCTGGTTGTGCGAAGAGCAATGGCTAATGGTTCGCGAAATTAGCTACTGGATCTTATTCCCGATCTCCATAGTCATGGTACGTTATATATTGAGGACCATTATGAGGGTTATATTCTGACATATTGATTTCCGGAAAGATCTTGACTGGTATTCTCCGTCACTATGCCACTGTGTTGATGAATTCGCCGCCCAAGCCGCCCTCTACGCTGAAGGAAGCTCGTGAACGCCTTGGTCTCTTCCGCGGTGTGAACCTGCGCAGCAATGCTTCTGCAGTTCTTACGCCTGAATCTTTCGAAGTGCGCAAGAACTATCTTATTGCTGCTTACCAGAGTGGAGCTTTTCTCAAGGACCCTGAAAATCGCGGACAGCCGCCAGCGAATCCCATGACGGATCCCCAGGGAATGGAGGCCATGATGGGAATGATGAAGGGAAATATGATGATGATGATTCCTCAGACGCTTATTATGAGCTGGATCAATGCATTCTTCTCTGGTTTTGTGATCTGTATGTGCTCTATTTTCCGCCATATCTTACGACGGCTATTTCGATGATGCTTGGACGAAAGTGCTAATATCTGGTCATCTAGTAAAATTGCCGTTCCCTCTTACGATCCGCTTCAAGTCTATGCTCCAGTCCGGTGTTATGACTCGCGATCTTGACGTGAGATGGGTGTCCAGTTTGTCGTGGTACTTCCTGAATCTGTTCGGTCTTCAATCTGTCTTTGGATTTATCCTCGGAAGTGATAATGGTGAGTTTACCGATACTTCTACATCCTCAATCCTTTCAAGAAGAATACAAGCTAACTGATTATTTTCCCAGCTGCCAACCAAATGGCTGCTCAGATGGCGGGAATGAACCCTGTTGCAGCGAACCCTTTCCAACCTGGCCAGGATCCTGACAAGTTGTACAAAAGCGAGGCTGAAAACCTGGAGGTCATGGAGCACTACTGTATCCTCGATGGTATCGAGGAGAGGCTCTTACACAATCTGGAGTGAAGTGGTTCATAATCATACATATAATTAGCAAGTCCTAATGGAGGTTGCTACCTAGAGTTATGCTGGTCTCTCGGAGTTAATGAAGTTTTGGCAGAAGTGAAGACAGAGTGTTTCGTTTGATAATATGCTTAATTTATTGCCGTAGATGATATGGTATAGTATAAGAGATACACCTCGCTAGAAATCAAAGACAAGAGCCCAGCAGTTCGTCGTCTCAAGTCGAGTATGGACAGCCCTGCCAATACCGCTTATCCGGCTAATGTATACGAACGCCATAAGCCACGTTAACTCCATTTTCTCCATTAAGATCATGATCATTCGTGCAGTTGTTCACCGGTAGTTCACCACTCCCTTGAGGATCCACACCTCGCCGTTAGACACTTGCGAGGCAATACTGTCCACTTCGAGATCGCCAGGTTGAATCTGTTGATATTAGTACTGGAAATTTGATAGAAGTCATAGTGTGATACTCACGAATATCTTATCCCCATCTTTGGTCCAACTGAGCTTGGCCCCGCCAAGTGTCTCGATTTCCTCTCCTTCCTTCCACGGGCTCGTCGGAACGATGTGCGCCTCTACAAACTTTCTCAGGTTCTTCTGAGCTCGGTCTTCCCCCTCTGGTCCCTTGTACGCTTCCACTTCTCCAAAACGTTCATAGTCTTCCGGATCCTCCCAAGGCTTCCGCGGAAGGGCCTGGATAGCACTATTCTTAGGCGCAAGCACTGTAGTATTCTTGGATTTATCTTCAAGGCGGGTCGAAACAGGTTCGAAATCTCGAGTCAGGCCCGCAAATATATTTACTGAGCGAGTCTTGGAAAGAATGTCGGAAACAATGAGGTTGGACTTCGACGACGGGGGATTTACATCCTCATTTGGAGCAGTGGAAGGTGGGACAACGACATTAGGCGCGACACTTGGGTTAGAGGCACCCATCATGGGTCTCTGGTCGTGGTCTTCGTGATTGTTCTGAAGGAGGACTCCGTGTCCTGGATGAGGGGCGTTGATAACGGGCAGCGGTAGACGGATTCGACCGGTGATGGACACGGGAAGAATAGCAGAAGTAGTACAGACTATGGATGTCAGAAATACAAGAGATGTCAAGATATGGCTCTTCATGATTATTGGGATCTCATCTATGTCATAGGTCTCAGGAGACGCAAGATGGCTACCTCGCTATCTTGCTGTCTCAAGTAGTTATTGTATGACGCTGCCGGCCAATGGTGACTAAGCGGGTCTGTCGTCACAGTGTCAATCTGCACGTGATGCGGAGGAAATCAGGTCACGTGGATCTTATCGATAAGGGTAGCGGCGTCGGCCACAAAAGCGTCATGTCCAACTCCAAAGGTGGGTTAGATGCCCCTCACGAGCCTGTAGCGGCTTTTGGTCAGCAAGATGTCGGCTTTGCAGACCTTTATGTTGGTCGCAGATCACGATAAAGAAGAAGCCAAGCGAATTGCTGAGCAGACTGCCAAAGGTGCGGATTGCCTTGTTTTTTATGTCACAAGAATACCGTTTACTAACAGCACTTCAAGATGTTGAGAGCAAGAAGACAAGTTTGGTGGACGTTGTGCAATCATTGGGAGAATACATAAACGATGAAGATCCGATTCTGCGGGGGAAGGCTGTCTCATATCTCACCGCAGTCATAAAGGCCCTGCCTCCGAAGTTTCTTACTAGACAACAAGTTCAGGTCCTGACGACGTTCTTTTGCGACCGTATCGAGGATGGCGGCGCAGTGGCAGGTCTGGATACCCTCCAGAGGCTGGATAGATTCAATAAGGACATGGCGCAGGAGGTAGCAAGAGCGTGAGTCGGCCAGTCCAGTCGTTTGTACAAGAATATGTGCCGTCTACATTAGCACATTCTGCTCGCGAGCCATATTGGGAATCATACTTCTGGGAAGGATGTCGCTAATTGAGTTATAGGATGTTTGAGAATTTCCAAGAACTACAGGCTCGCCCGCAATCACAAAGGTTCCAGGTGTATCAATTACTGAACGAATTGATGTCGAACCATAGAGAAGGTGCGTCGGCTATTCCGCTTGATTGGAGGAGCTCGTGCTGATTATAATAGCATTGCATGATATGGGCGATGAGTCGCTAGTTGGGATAGTGGATTTGATGACTGGAGAAAAGGATCCGCGGAATCTCATGCTCGCCTTCTCTATACTGAAAGTCGTGATGGTAGAATGGGACATAAAGAATCATATTGAGGTATCGTTCTCTATGTCCTCTTAAAGAATACTGCGCGCTGACTGCCGAAGACACTCTTTGATTCTGTGTACAACTATTTCCCGATTACATTTCGGCCACCACCTAACGACCCCTACGGGATCACGGCTCAAGACCTGAAGGATCGCTTGCAGGATTGCATCTCATCCAACAGCTACTTTGCTCCTCATTCATTCCCTTCTTTACTCGACAAATTGGACTCTACGTCTCCCAATGTTAAGGTGTGTACTGCACTCCTTTGTGAGCTTCCTATGCCGTGTCTAACCTAAATACAGAAAGACGCCCTTAACGCTCTACTTGCCTGCGTACTCTCATATGAGCCAAATACAGTATCAAGGTATTCCATCCAGATCTGGGAGGCTCTCAAATTCGAGATCCTCAATGCCCAGGAGGAATTTCTTTCAGAATCTTCCCTTCAAGTTCTGCAAGCTATTGCGAAGAGACTCTCTGAAGGTGTAACACAAGTTTCCAAAGACATTCCTCTCGCGCATTTCTTGCATCCGGTCAATCAGGAGTGCAATGAACAGTTAAGAGAGCCTCAGCAAAAACAAGCAAAACCAGCACGGCAAATACTGAGATCATTGTCGTCGGCATCTGCGGTCTCCTTTATTCTGATGGTGCAAGCTGTAGTTGCTCCTCTATTCACTATCTACCAAGAGGCAGACAGCATAACCAAGCAGAGAGGGCTTCTAGAGACACTTGTGACGCTCTTCGACTCCGCTATCGATATATTCGGAACATGGACAAGCCGGGCTCCGGAGGTTGCATTTGAAAATCCTCTGACTGCTTTTCAGGACCAGCTGTCGGAGGTCCTTAGTCAAGCGTTGATGGGAACGGCGAAGGAAGAGGTTTCATTTCGGGTCACCGCACTGAAGGGACTTCTGCGTCTATCGACACTCCGCAAATTCTTTCAAGATAATGAGATCGGCTTGTTCGTACAATATCTTGATGAAATATTGTTGAAAGAAGAGTCTGTTGGTAGAGACGACTTGAAAAAGGAAGCCATCGCTGCGCTAGCAGAAATCTCCAAGTATAAACCCAGGTTGATCATGGATATTACATTCCCTGCATTTGTGGCAACGCTTCCAGACTATGCAGAAGATGCGAAAACCGATTACATGATCACATTGGAAAGCCTGGCTCAGATAAGTGTGGAGAAAGACATTTTTGAGACTCTCGTCCGCAGGCTACTTAACAAGTTTGATCTGTTGCTACAGCGGGAAGAGCCAGGTTCAGTCACCTATCCAAGAGCACTCTTGCTAACAATACTGTATGTTATGAGTAAGAGAAAGCTGCAGGAGGACCAAAACCTGGGCTCTTACTACGAAAGAATTACGGTCGGTCTTTGTCGCAAAGCGGCTCATGCAGCTTCTGGAAATGTCCCAAACAGGGTATTGAATGATGCTGGTGTCCTCGACACCCTAGGAAGGCTTTCGAATCTCATAGTTAGGGCTCTTCCTAGAGACAAACAGGAAGAAGTTTCAGAGAATGTGTACACGCTGTTCAGCGCGGCTGAGTCCTTCCAGCCAGTCCCTTTCGCTGAAACACCGAACGATGATCACCGCCGTACTATGATCCTGTCTACCTACCTCCTCGCAGGGCTCCCCAAAGATTCCCAGAAGATACCATACACCAACCCAGATACGTCGCCATTGCTGCGCGAGTTGGTCAGGCTTTCCGTGTCCGAACGAGAGCCAGCAATTCATCTTGCTCTTCTTCGCCAGCTTGCTCTCCTAGTCAACAAATTCCTTCCAAATGCCCAGCTCTCACTCGCATCTGATATACTTAACTCTTTGTTGCCCTCTGAGACAGAAGGCAAAAGGCTTTCTCCCGAAAAAATCAGAACAATTTTTTGGCTCTCAAAAGCTCTGGTGCTGAGACTGGCGCCGACCACAACAGCAATTCTTACATCTCTCTTATCCCTCCTTTCCTCTCCTGATCAAACTACAAGCACTACTGCGGCCCGCAGCTTCGCCCTGCTGCTCGGTTCTGACGATGTGCTGTCGACAGATAACGGAGCCAATATTAGATTACTCTCGAAACAGCGCGTTTTCACCACAGTCACGCCGCTGATATCTTCAAATATCCGAGCTATCAACACTTCAAGCGACAGCTCTGCATCTCACGTGCACATCAAGCCAGCGTATTTGACTGCTTTGTCTGGTATCCTGTCCACTATTCCACCGTCACTCGTAATGCCAGAACTCCCTACGCTACTTCCTCTTCTGCTCCAGAGTTTGGATCTCGAAGACGCAGCCTCGCAACCCGTTAAAGCTGCTACACTCGAAACACTTGCTGTCATCATCCGAGAAAACGGTGTTCGTGTCATCGATGACAGCGGCCACATTCAAAGTCTTGTGACCAGACTGTTGAAGACCGCAGAATACGTCCCCGGCCAGCCAGCGAATAGCCATAAACTCCGCGCTCAGGCCCTTACATGTCTCTATCTCCTTGCTCACACGCCTGGCGAGGCGCCCGCCGTCGCGAAAGCAGGGAAGGTCTCCCCTCTGCTTCCTGTGAAGAATCAGGTTGTGCGCTCTCTCCGCTTGATTCTTGATGATCCCAAACGTGATGTGCGGAAGGCTGCCGTCGATGCTCGCGGGGCGTGGCTTCGTGAAGTGGACGATGAGCCGGAGGACGAGGACTAAATACGTCTAATGTATGTTTTTCTTTTCACGTGGAATGCTTATATGTTCGCATGATATTTTCAGGTTATATTGGAATAGTTCATAGATACTGCATCTATCACATTTGCTTTTTTGTTGTATCTAAAAAGTTGAACCCTTGCGGTAGTTCAAAAATCTCTTTCTGTCTCCACGTAGTATACACTTTCCTATAGTCTATCGCTCTTACAAGAACTCGGTTGGGGCCTAAAGCTTTCCCATTGATAATCTACTTAAACAATCTTATCAGGAGAAATTCTTACAACGTACATGAAAAGGGGATAACAGGAAGGTTGAAAACTAGCGGGCGCAGATGAACCAGGTCAATTCCGGAAAAACCAGCGTCACAAGGATGGAGCAAATCGAGATCCCGCTATTGACGAGCGAACGGGGGTAGAACTATCAGGGGAAGAAGGGAGGGGGGTGAAAAACGAGCATCGGGAATAGAAGAGAGACCCGAAAGAAAATCAGTCAAGAGAAGGCTGGTCTGTGATAAAATCACCAGAATTCCAGGATGTCTTTTTCACCCACCATACTGGCGCTCTCCATTTCCTGCACGCTCTCCAATTCTTCAAAATCCCTTCCTTTGGGATCTACTTTCACCATTGACATGCTGGGTGCGCCAGTTACAGTTCCCGTAAAGAAGTTGTTTGTTGAGAACAATGCCTCGAATCCAGCTGCTTTTCTCGCTGCATCGATACCTGGGCCTAGGTTCCAGAAGCCAACACTATCCATCTTCCGCACAACAGTGCTGGCGACACGGAACAATTCCCCGATTCCTGCAGATCCGATTGCGGCTGCAACGGGGCTAGGAGTCTGCGAAGAACTCTTGCTGACTTGGTTACCTTTCTTTGCATGGCCTGGGAGCACAAGATGGGCTTCATTGCCCATGAGATCGGTAGGAGACCAGTCTTGCGTGCATTCGCCTACCTCTAAGCCGGAATTGGACTGAAGAACGTCTTCTATGGTCGGACTGATGATAGAAACTTCGTACCACAGTCTTCCTTTCTCGATCATCTCATTCGGTGGCCCACATCGAGCACGGAGAGCACGGTTATCTGCAGGGGTGACACCGGTCCAGAGGTCCTGGACCTCCGTGATCTTCAGGTAGACGTCTTGTCTATTCTCTTCCGTGCTGTTGTGCTCATCTCTCTGCTTTGTGGGCGCCTTCTCCTTTTGCTTGATATCATTTTCAGATAGCAATGATCGGTGAAGGGTAGAGCGCTTCATCAGGACCTTGTCAACGTTGAGCTCATTGCCCTCAGGGATCCGAGTGTAGATTCTCAGAAGAGACCTGTCTGGTGGGATCCAGAGGTTTTCAGTAATGTGACGAATCGCTTTATCAAGCTCTTTATCAGAACCGTGAACTTGTTCCGTAAACCCAGAAACTGCCATGTTCACATCCCAAGTATGACCGGGGAAGTGAAGGTTGACCGCACCAAGCGTCACAGCCGGTTTCCTGACGGTGATATTCCCCGCTTCATCAATGACGAGGAGGACAGCTTGATCATTCTTGGTCCGACAATGGTACTCATATATGACTGAATAATCCGTGTAGTCTTGTTCGAACAGCCGTCGCTTTCCTTCGTCTTTGGACGTCTTAAGATCTATTATATGATCCACGTCGGTCCCAGAGGAAGTAACTCTCTGAATGAAATTCGTACTTGGTGCAAAGACTCCAGCTCGAGGGTTAAAGATTTTTTTCCAGTCATCGTCCGAAATTAAGTCTCCTTTGTACGTCTTCGGAAGAAGGGGTATCAAAATCAGACCTATTTGCATCTCAAGTGAAAGCCTCCCTGGAAAAGATTGAGCGGCTTCAAGAGTCGGCTGAATAGCGTTGAACAACTGCCTCAACGTTTCAGCAGTTTTCATATCGGACTCTGCATGCTTCTTATTTTCTTTCAGATTGGCAGGTACGACATCCTGGGGCTTCTTGTTTCCCGGTGTCTTTGCGTTTGCTACGCTGGCCGCATCAGTCTTTCTAACCAGAGAAGGGCGAACTCCCCACGCATCTTCCAGCGTAGCTTGCCTCTTTGCTTTCATCTCTGCTTTGCTCATTGATGCTGAAGTAGGCTTTGGTGCTTTATGACCCATTGTGCGCCGAAACTGTCTCGTAGATCGCTCCTCTGTCGATTGTTCATTCTCCTTCTTACTAGCTTTCTCGAGGACGGCCAAGCGCTCCTTGTACATCATATTTGCCCGGCTGTATGGCCTCATTGGAGTGGATGCCACTGAAAAGACATCAGGATCCTCGTCCAGTTCTTGAGCTTCAAGCGCATTCCTGAGTTCCGAAATCCGTATCATGCTCAAGTTGTCGCATTCAGTCGCTGGCGCGGTTTCAGAAATTCTAGATTCAGAGGGAGCCGTCTCATAATCTGACAAGCTCTTGTCCCGCTCGAACTCATTATCTGGTGAATTGATGGCGAACGGGTCATTCCTTGCTTCTCCATCACTCGGTCCAGGTATAAGTGCGGGCTGATCAAAAGACAAGTTGTACTTGTTGCTCGGCAGGACACTGCTCTCAGCTGGGCTATCTACATCGATTAGACGCATAGGTTTCGATGCGCTTTCTCCCTTCGAAGTGTTTTGTAAGTTTTTATTCGGAGTACCACCTCTCTCTGTAGCAGAGCTCTTTCCAGGAGACCCATACTTGTTCCTGTCAAAGTTCGCTGGAAATCTGATGCCAGAAATATAGACCAGCCGTTCAGGGGTCTCCGGTATGAGTCGATTCGCAGGAATGTCGACGTCATGTTGGCTTGATATCCCTATCTGGTTCAAGGGGCCATTCTCGTCATTTTCAAGAGATGGAGTCAACGCTGTTTGGTTTTCACTGGAGTTGTAGGTCATGATCCATTTTTTGCGGCTATTGTCCGGGGATTCTGGTATATCCTTCTCAGACGGACGCAAATCTAAAGCCTCGGTATGGGAAACCGTTCCCTTCACAGATCGATCACCCCGGGCATTGTCACCCTGGGGCAGGGCCTGGTTTTCTATGAGTGGTCGCCGTGTTTTTATGCCGGCCACTTTCTTAGGTTCCGGGGTCAGTGCCTGGCCGCTGCGTTCAAGATCTTTGGTCAGCTTTGGTATCTGCGCTATCTCTTGTTTCGCAGCTGCCCCGACGGCGCCCTTTTTCAACCCCTCAGAAACCCATTTTCCGACTTCCTTTACTTGTTCTTCAGTCAGGTATGGATGCTCAACAGCTGCAACTTCGGACGCTACGTCTGAAGAAGAGTAATTGCTCTCTATACCAATCTCGCAGGGTTCAGTCTTTGTGGCCGCTTCCCTCTCTGCCTCCGCCTCAATAGAAAGATAACTCTCTCCGTTCCCGATCTCTTGGAACTTAAAGTCCTGCCAAATACGTGATCGTCCAGGTTGGTTAGTGCATGGAGTTGGTGTGTTCAGATTTTCAGGTAGAACGTAATGTTGGGTCTCGCTATCGAAGTTCAGGAGCAAAGTAACGAACATCTGGCGAAGCCTCGAAGCTATATTCGCCGTAGGGTCAGCAAGAATGCGGCGTAAAGTGACTTCGTTTATGGTGCTGCAATTTGCGATGCGGAAGCGAACACCCTCGTCTGCCGGGGCTTGCAGGATATGTGCTGTTCTAGGACGCACAGCAAGCGACTAAGGATTGTCAGCATCGAAGTCTACAATATGACAGGACTATTCGGGGAGTCCTGCTACTCACCAATGGCTTTTCGATCCGGGAAAGCTTCTCCAAAGCATCAGCAACGTCATCTTCACTGTTTCCAGTCACCTGAATGCGGTTGATATCTTCCTTGACAGATATATCTGTTCCGGTAAGGCGGGCAACCTCTGCTAGAATATCCTCAAAGTTGCCCTCAAAACAACCGAGGCCACCACTTGCAGAGAGCCAATACTTGGTGCAACGGATATTCGGAACAGATACAGTCTCCTGATCGGAATCATTGTCAAATGTTAAGAGCGTTTCTTTGCGATTCTTTTCGGGCGTGCTCTCGTGGCTTTCAATGCCGTCTATGTCAACCGCGTCTGATACTTCGATCCGACGAACCCGAGGCATCTAGTTCATGTCAGTTCCAACGACCACTTGCATTGCCTATACGTATTTAGAACATACATCCAGAAGATCCTTGTTCCTCTGTTCATCAATGAAATCAGGCATCAGGTTGCCAAACCTCGACGACGATTTGTCGATGTCATTTGTCTTGATGACGAAAGCCTGTAGAAAGCGCGTTAGGCCATTTCCTTAAACCCATTCTCAAATAGGGCTCCATGTACCTCGTCGTCAGGCGCATACTCAACAGTATCTCCAGCGAACTGACTATCTGATCTAGACAATATAAGCTTGTGAAAATCGAATCGCAGGATATAGCGAGCGTACTTGTAGCTTTCACGTATCTCGTGGACCTAAACAACGATCATCTTAGCACTTGTTTCCGTGGATATGTTGATAAAAATCGAATGCAGACTTACACCTATGTTCTCGAAAAGCCAGGTCGAGGCAATGGTAAGTCTTTGTTTGGCTTCCATCCCTGCAGAGGCACTCCCAACTACCCAGGCCAAATATGCAAGCCTCCAAACTGCGAAGTCTGCTAGCAATGTCGCCCACAAGCACGAGGGGGGAGTTATAGCCTCGAAGTCCGAGCTCAGTCAGGTAATAAAGGAAGAACGGTTATCGAATATAAAGGTGCCGTTCGTGAGATGCGCTCTGGTCGCTCGAAGGTGGTAGTCGTGCCTAATATGGGATGGAATATGTCCAGGGTTTCGATACTGGAGACGTGCACTCAATGTATCATTTGACGCTTTATCAGTCCTTTAACCCTTGTCTATCCCTCTCTGATATCACACAGAGAAGCAGGCGTTGACGTTCGAAGGATTCATTTGTGACGTGGAAAGAAAACGAAAGAGAAGAAAACCACCACACAACTGACGTTATATCAGAGAAAGCGGGGTCGAACGTGAATACGTGAAGTCCAACCAGGCGCACAGTTAATGCGGATCCCTTGTATCAATGACAATGAACAAACGGAGCAAGTGACGAGAGTGGACGGTGAAGGTGCCCAGACAGTAACGGGACTCTGAGGTTCGGATTCACGCATATCCTGCAGCCACCTATGACCACCATGCCCGAAATATCAAAGATAAAGGGGAACCCCATCTGAGATCAACTCAGTTCACTGAAAGTCAATTCACTAGGATATTCTCTTCTAATGATAGCCTTTGCCTTCTTGATACTGTTGGAGATTATACCAATATTGAGAAGGGGACAGTCCAAAAATGCCATAGCTCCTATATAACCAGATCAGCCATGCTGTCCACTATACAAATAATGTAGAATGTTGTAAGTTGGATGCATTACCTGCTTGCAATAATATCCTGCAACCTCTACAGCGTAGTAAATAGCAGGAGTTGCGAGAATTGTGAGCTTTTCTTTAGATCTCTGATCACACAAAAAAAACCTAATAGCCTAGGCACCTAGAAGATCTCCTGTGTAAAGATTTCACATCCTTATCTAATAATCATAAGTCTCTTTAGAGTGGGATCTCGCCATAGGTATACCCTAAGGAATTTCTTTATCTCCATTTTATGCATTATGTTCAAATGGGTATACTGTACTCTGCTATTTTTGCGAATGGCCAGCAAAAGTGATAGCCTTACATAGATGCAGCCAGTCAACTCGAGACATGATAATAATAAAAGATGCGACGCCAGGGGTATTTCAAAAACACCAGCAATGCAGACTTCAGACAAAAAGAACGGGATATTGCATACTCCCCGTCCTATGTACACCCTCCCTCTCTACCCGAAAAAAAGCGCCCATCCATGTGGAGCTTTGCGCTCATAATCGTCATTAGCGGCATGCTTGAGGTCATAAGTGTATGGGATTCGAATATCAATATGCACTGTGCGATTGCCACCTAAAACAGATGCAGAAGCACATGACTGTGGCAAAGATTGCAAACGGCCCTCACAAAAAAATGTACACCCGTAGGATATTGTACGGTCGATGGCGTCTGCGTAAGTTGTTCAAAGAATAGTAGGTAAAGCATAGGTCGACGATCGCTAGCTCGATTCAGCAGGCTCCCCTGACCGCGCGGTAAATCTGGTAATCTAATTGGGATCATAGCGGATGATAGGAAAGGGATGAAATGAGAACTAGAAAAGAGTATCCCAATTCAACAGGGATTCTCCTGTCCTGTTCATTCAGCTCCCTTAACTTCGTTTTTGACCTGGATGGTCCATTTCATTTTCGCTTCGGTTTCCTTGAGGGAAGCAAGCGCCTCGTCGATTATCTTGTCCTTTTCATGTCCTCTCTCGATCATCTGTCTCAGTTCTTGGTCGTTCCCCTTCCTGTAGGCATCATACGACTCAAGGAGCTTCTCTGTGCGCTCTGTAGCGGTCTCGATCTCCCGATTCTTCTGTGCCATTATTACATCCAGTCGCTGGAGCTGAATATCTTTCTCGTTGTTCTGGCGTTGAAGGTTCGCAAAGTCCTCCCGCATAGTGTTCAGCTTTTTCTGCATGTCTGCCTTGTCTCGCTTTCCAGTTTTTGCGAGCACGTCATACTGCGTCTGGGAGTAGTTCGCTATCTCCTGGAGTTCTGCGCATTTGCGGTTGAAGTCATCGCGCGAATCCGCCATAATTTGATGGATCTTGCGTGTCTCGCCCTCCGCGTTTTCACGTCTCTCTCTCTCCGTCTGTATTTCACCCCTCAGCTCCTCGATCTTCCTATCTTTCCGCGAAATAGAATGTAGGTTGGCCTCGTGTGAGAGCTCCAGGTTCCGGACACGTTCCGTCATATTCTGGAGTTGTGTCTTGAGCGCTTCATTGTTCCGCTGGGCCTCCTCCGCTCGGGAACGTTGGAGGCTACATTCTCTCGTCAGGCGTGCAATATCCTCCTGCAGGTTATGTATCACACGACCAGACTTTCCGGTTGCAGCATGTCCAACAGCAGAGGACCATTCAGGTGAAGCGATATCGATATGTGTATTAGCAGCGACGGTGGGGGAAAGGGAAGGGTCTTCGGTGCCTGCAAAACAGTTAATTCGTCAGCAGGTCATCAAGACAGAAGTATAAACGAATAGCCAGCGACATTACAGACCTGATGAAGGTTCCATCGCGGAGCCATTCTGATGCTCCGGAGTAGACGCTTCAAAGAGACCGTTGTGTTGGTGCATGTTCAAGTCGGTTTCGACATGCGGTAGGTTCACTCGAGGGACGTCTGGAATCGCCGACACGATGATATCCGAGTTAGTAGGTGTATCATTGACATTCGGCTCTTTCCTTCCCCGCCTGAAGCGGGCCATGAAGACCATTTGCTGCAGGAAACCCGAAGAGGAGAAAACGAAGGCACGAGCTCAAGCAGAGGTACAAGCAGCACGGGATGACAGAACGCAAGAGGAGTGAGGCCTATTCTTTCAGATTCCTGATGATGCTCGTTCGAGCCTCCTGGAATCCTGGGCAGCGATCAAACTGGCAAAGATGGGGACCAAGAGCAGTGTGCAGAGCGGGACTGGAATGCGTGTCACAGAGATTAACCATGGAGATCAACGTACCACGAAAGGAACCAAGCTTCCAAGTTGCGTTTGTACTAGCTCGATATGTTATGGATCGTTACGCTGCCGGTGCATAGAGAAACATTATATTGCGTCGTCGGGGCGATAACCAGGTGTCCACGGCACCATATGTGGCCCAGCCCTGGACAGACAGGCGAGATGCAAATGTGTAAGGATGCGGAGATGAATGGTCTATCAGAACCACAAGACAAAGGTAAAGAAAGCAAAGAAAATGTATGTAGCTAAAAGGTGCAAAAGAAGGTAAGAAATCTATCTGTATGGCATTGCAATGTCTTCCTAGAATGGTGAACGGCAAAAACGCGATCCGACAGACAAAGTGCTTGATGTCAGCGTTGTCTTGGTTAGTTGGTGTCCTTCAGGGACAACCGAATCCCTGTACGCTAAAACGCGGGCACTAGGAAACCCACCCATCGGCTATGGCTGGGACGCGTATCACTTTGAGGATGCTTCTATCATTATTTCACCATGTGTTGGCCGTGAAGGTTCAAGTTATCCATGGCTGCTACTTAGCCACCCTACCCGATGTATAGTATACCATATTATCACCGATCTCAGAATGGAAATCATACTTCCTTGGTCTGTCTTGGCACATACTCTAAAGGAGAATTCCAATAATACGCTATAGCGGGAACCATAAGTATAGTTAACGATCCGCTGTAGGCTCGGCTGCTAGGCGTGGTACTCGTCCATTAAGTGAGACGATCATCTGTTGGCTTAATAGTTCTCCGAATTGCTACAGTTCTGACGGCGTGGCTAAATACGGCTTCAGATCTCGCAGTAGACTTCCAGGCTAGAACTGGGGAAGCAAAGTGATATGCGACGATGCTGCCATAGTATGGACATACTTAACACGTCACAAACTGGTCTCCAAATCCAGAGCAGATGAAAAGAGGCCCGGGTGTCGAGTAGAACCAGCACATCACATGTTATTAATAAATTATAGCCTGGCTAGGAAGCATCCTTGTAATTTCCCTGGCCAGCAGCGAGACAAACGCAAATTCCCGGGATGCGTCCTAGACCCTTCAATTATCACTTAGAGCCTCGTGCGAGATATGTCCACGCGGAAATATACAATACCATACAAACCCCACTCTCAAATCGTGTGTATGCCTTCAGAGACTGGCACGAGAATATATGAGGACGGGCAGTCTTCAGACTGAATATGGCGTGCAGTGTGCAGGGGCGGTATGATCGACTCGACAGGTCGACAGCGATCGAAACAGAAACAGGATCGTTCTTGTGGCAAATTAACGTGAGGCTGAAGATGTGCAGTACTCCACAGGGCTTATAGACTATTAGACATAAGAGTAGATGATCTCTCGACTACTCCTATCTAGTATCTAGCTGCTCTTCAGCTTGGAACCAATTACTTCTTTCGCCAATGATTGTGTGCCCTGGATTTGTTTCAGAGCGCTGGCACCGGGTCTGCTTTTCTCGTCTATTATGGTTTTAATTAGATACGGGGCAGTCCAGGGATGATGGACCACCGCCTTTGAGAGTGTACGGCCGCTTTCTGCCGACATAATAATGCCCCTGTCTCACACATCCTCTCGACCAGCACAGGTCGGCCCGACAAATAGAACCTGGATCATTTTATCGCGGCCGCTTCATATCTCCGTCCGGGATGGTCTAACGGTTCATGATTTCCGCTTGTCATCCGAATAGGAACGAGCGCGGGAGACCGGGGTTCGACTCCCCGTCCCGGAGTATTTTTGCCTCTCTGATCTGATCTATGTGCAGAGTATCCTGCATGGGAGTTTCATCATCTTTTTTTTTGGGGCCTCACATTTACAGAATGGAGAAGACGGAGCAAACCCGAATTCAAAATCGAAGCAACTCCGATTGACTATGTAAAATTGTGATATTAACGTTATTCTAACAACCCCCGGAACGGCGATGAAATAATAAATGCGCGATAGCTAGCGCAAGTATACCCATGCCCGATCCGCAGTCAAGGTTGTGAGTGATGATGTCACTGCTTTACGAGCATTTCTGTTTCCGATTTGGTTTCGTGGTGCCATAAGTTCTTGTTTCTGGGGGTGTGTATACATGCTTTGAGGGGTCTGATCGACGGCACTTTGTGACTACAAAATGAAAATACGTAGTTATCGTTGGAGAACGCGCAGTATAGCTTCCCTGAGGCGATAGCTAGTTCCTTTCTTATCTCTATGAAAATCTCGGTCAATATGTTCTATTTCCTATTTTTGGTATAGCTTAAGTAGCTATATTGTCGGCTATCTCAGTTAACTACGCTCTCTTGAACCACCTTCGATAATTCCGACTTCGTGGTTGCTACTTCTATTGTATATTTACTGTGGTTGCGCTATTGGAGTATATCAGATATCTACATCGATTGGCTCGTTGCCTGTACTTTTCCTGTGTACTGATGAGTAGTGTGTATCGAGTCTCGTTATTGTTCGAGCACCCTTGCCTACTAGAGTCGAAAAATATATAAACCATAGTGGGTAACCATATCAACCGAATAACGCTGAGACCGGAAACACAAGGCCAACAACGAACCACAAGCAGTATATAGACATATAAAAACAAAGAGACAAGGCAACCGAGAGTGATTCGTGTTCTGCCACCATATATTCCATGTAGATATGCATCTGCAGGTAAAGCTATGCCGGAGAATAAGCTTCATACTTCGAAAGATCTCCCTACAATTATCTTTAGCGCTATTCAACAAAGCAAAAATTAAATATTTAGGGATAGGTTATAGAATACCAGTAGTATCAGCCAGTAAGGAGGCAGGATATTTATATATATACGCTGTAAATATTTGTATTCCGTATTCGAACTTCACGAGCTGCATTATATTGTATGAGGATATACTCAACAATCAAGATCGGAAGATTTGATTACTAAGTAATCCGGGATGGTCTAACGGTTCATGATTTCCGCTTGTCATCCGAATAGGAACGAGCGCGGGAGACCGGGGTTCGACTCCCCGTCCCGGAGTCAATTTTTTGCTGCTGAACCGAGCAAGCACTTAGTTACTACTATAATGTGGATCATGTTGGCCCTTCTCTTTTCTTTTTGGATTATCCGCGCAGGGCCTTAAGATTTTGGTCCGACAGCGATCCTGGCTTCGGGTAAGCCATGTTGGTTAAAGATATAGATTCGGTGAGCTATCGAAACTCATAAGCCGCGGTTATTGTGTAGCTAGGAGCTCCTAGTGTTGTGTAGTGGCATTGTGAGACTCCGCATAGAGTAGGTGAGATTGAGAATGTCGAAACTTAAAGGTAACGCTCAAGTCCGAGGCTCAGGGCAGAACTCGAGAAGAAGCGCCGCTTGCAGCGCGACATGATCGAGATATCTTGACCGATAACTAGGGAAGGAACGCAGACTTATTTCTCTATACTGAACTGCTCTGAACTGAATTGATTGAAAAACAATGCATAAGAGCCTGCCTATCTTTGAAGCATCATCCACTTGTCTTGAATACAGCAGTCTTGATCCCGGTGCTCGCGTGTTTTCTGAAGAAGCCAGGCTTGCCCCAGTACACTAGCAAGGACAAGAATAGTTGAAATAAGGGCACCTAGATCAAGATCTATCAGACATAGGCCCAAAACACTAAGAAGTTTTCCTTTTCGGTAGTCGGTCATGCGATATCCGATAAGTTTCTAAAGAGCTCCAGATACCTGTACAGCATATAGTCGTCGGAACTACCCACCGGTTTGTATATGCATATTGTTGACATAAAGGCTTATTTCGACTTGTCATCTTAGGTAGATCTGCTCTCCACTCATAGCCATCCAACCATCACACCGGAAATAGCAAATATAAATCAGACGATGACTTGCTAGAGAGTTTGTATAGCGTACAAGGAATCCTGCTACCTCTCCCTAGTCTGAAGTTGACAGAAGGTATTACGGCAATGGTGTATATCACGGGCGTATTGCCGCTCTCAATCGATATGGTAACTACACGACAACTAATAGTATACAATTCTGAACTCCCCTTTTCTTACTACGTACTATTCTATGAAACGATATTGATTACTAGTTGTTACCGTGTTATAAATATGGAGTATAGAACCTATTATGATTTACGGAGGATATTAACTGTTATTGCGAGTAAATGGTCCCGGTAGAGCCGCGAGGATAGCAAAAAAGTAAACAGGAAAGGTAAAAGGGAGGAAGAAGATATAGCAATATACGATACGTAAGGAGCAAAAAAGTACTCCGGGACGGGGAGTCGAACCCCGGTCTCCCGCGCTCGTTCCTATTCGGATGACAAGCGGAAATCATGAACCGTTAGACCATCCCGGATTGGGAATGAAGAAAATTGGAGATTTTGACATTATGAAGTTTTTGCCTTCCTATGGCATCTATACTCGACGAGAGGGCAGAGTAATCCTTAGGACTATACTAACTTTTTCCGCTCGAGGTTATCAGTACCTACTACGCTCAATGATATATCCCAATTCAGTGCGTATCGAACTATATTAAGCGTGTAAAGAGGAGCCACAATCTATCCTCTTAGCACGTAATAAGAGTTTCCGCAGGGTTTTCCCGTTTTTACAGGAAAGATACACACCATTAGTAGGCGATAAAGGACCTAGGTGCCTAGCGTAATTCTGATAAGTCTAGAAACGCTATTTTACATAGAGAAAGACCTAGCGAGAGTTCTTCTTTTCTTTTGTGCTAAAGTCAGACCTCCCACGTTATAGTGTAGCTAGTTAGCCAGGTTCGATGGTAAAGCGACTTCCTATCTAGACGTGACTATGGAATAATTTGGCTAATATTCGAGACCGCTCTATTATTTATTCGCCAAGGCACTTTCTATTAGCTAAGGAGTTTCCCGCTATTCCTAGCTAAGTTTTGCTGTGCATTGGATTTGGCAAGGCTAATATACCTAGGCTGCGGATGTCAGACTTTGTAGCAAAGGATAAAGAGAGCCCAGGTGTACTTTGTACTAGCCGACGAATAGCAATTGTAATATGCTGCGTGAGTTAGGTCTAGTTTATTCCTTCCGGGGTGGAATACCACTACAGTTCCCCGATATCCTCAACATCCGATACGTATACTTGATACTCTACTACGATATAAGTCTGTAAGTTTTCGCTAACTCGGTAGCCTTATCATGTAACGAGTGTGTTATTACTATTGCTTAGGACGCTAGTAGAGAGATATACGAAACACTAGATTATATGCATTCAAATATTCAAACAACGGAGGCTGAAACTTATTCTAACCCAGAGGTAGTATATATTCTATCTCGCTTGGTCTTTTCCAGTTTTTTGGTGCTCGCTCCTCAATTACCAGTAGTAAGTTACTTCTGCCATCTAACCATTTACGCGAAACGAAGAAGAGAGTTTCAGAATTAAGAGAGAGAGATATATATACCACCAAAAAAAAGAAACTTAGATGCTGGACAGTGACGAAAAGCAAAAATATCTCCGGGACGGGGAGTCGAACCCCGGTCTCCCGCGCTCGTTCCTATTCGGATGACAAGCGGAAATCATGAACCGTTAGACCATCCCGGATAATCGTTATTGAGGGCCGCCTAATTGTGCTATCTGAGGAAGACTGACTGGGAAAGGCTCCCATGACAACGGTGGAAGTGGAAAGAATAACAGTAGATAGTCATCAACAATCTTCTGCTGACATGTACACGTGCATCGTACGAAAAAAACAGTTCATCAAGAATACAGAGCTAGATTGTAGACAAAATTGAAGATCCACAGGCTGCATAGCCTCAAAAGGTCATGACGGTCTACATAACATAGAATGCCGCGAACAAGCTCAGAATCAGAGCTACCGAACCAGTAAGCGAAGAGGCGTCGCCAGTGGAGGCTGTTTCCGACGCATTCTTTGCAGCGGATGTTTTAGAGGCAGCTGCAGTTGGGGCAACGGGGCCGATTGTAGCAGTAGAGCTAAGAGTGGCTGGCTTGAACGTTGCGTTACGGGGCACAGTGACTGAACCAGTGCCGATAGCTCGGGTCTTGCTCGTGAGTGTTCCATCCTTGTGTTCACTTGTTGAAACAGTAGTCGAAGAGCTGGTCACAGCTGCGGTCAAAGTGCTTGAAGACGCCGCTGAATGAACAGCTGTTGCTGGTATCGATGTTGCTGATGCCGCTGCTGCGGCTGAAACAGGAGCAGTGCTGACAGAACCACCGGACAGAGTGACAAGACCAGAGTAGTTAACCTGACCATCTTGAGTAATTTGAAAAGCATAGTCAGAACCGTCCGTCAGATCAGGACTTGGTGTCCACTGGAAAGTGCCACCTTGGGCATCTGATGTCAGGACTTTGACATCCTTCAGATCATTCGAATCCCCCTTCTTTAGAGTGATCGTTACAGGCTTCATCAATCGCAGTTAATAAACTGTAGACATATATATCCTAGATGCAGTGGAACTTACACTATTGGAACCCCCGGACCATGTAAGAGTAGCTGGTTGGCCGACGGTCACGGCATGTGGCCATTGTGTGAAGGCAACCCTCCCTTGTGCAACGACAGAAGTTATGAGTGCCGTGGCAGCAAACAGGGACGTGAACAGACGCATCTTTGGCGATACTCGCAAAAGAATATGCCAAGGAGGATTCGATTAAGCTCCGGATGGAAGTACCGCTGTAACTAGTTGATGATAGTCTGAAAAGTAACCGTAAGAATCTCGATGACTGTCGGAGACTTCAGTGGGAAAAAGGAAAACAAGAAGAACACGACGAGATCAAGGGACTTAAAGAAAGCGACAGCAAAACGGCACGGGTCAACAATGATGATCGAAGCCGATCTAAGGGTAGTCGATTCTCTCTTGCCTACAGCCCGAAGACTGCATACTGTCTCAATTGGTTCCACCACCTCATAACTCAAGAATGTCCCAATTTCCTCCCCGTAGAATTGATTCAGAGCGGCTCGAATTTCGGCCAAACCATAAGAAGAAAAGTAAAGAGGTCTCAGACGTTGAAAAGACGCTGCGTAGGACGTTCGGGTATCCAAAGCCGAGGGTGCTACGGCCTAGGGCATTCTTCTTTTGCAAGGAGAGCCATTATACGTCCTGCAGCGCGAATGTTGCATTCCTGAGAAGCGCATCTGTTACCCCTTGTGGCGGGCACTTTCTGGGGTTGCGGAGTCTCGTTTCCCAGAATGCGGAAATATCCGACGATTGTGAGAGGTAAATGTGAAGTTCTCCCGACAGTAGACGTGCGCATTTGTCCTACAGAAGAGGTGATCCTTTACATCTGAAGGTTGAATTCACCTCGATGTTCAAATACAAAATGCAGATTCATTTTCAACATGGTAACTAATTGCGAAGTCGCGATGTAGACGGGTGTCACAGAATATACTTCGACAGCCTAGACTTCGGGCCGCGACGCGTTCTAAATGCTTGTCAAACCCTAAAAGTGGCGGAATTATGGAATGAGCGCTAACCATCAATAGAAGACGTTACCATTGTAAAGTGGCACGTACTGCAATATGGTCGCCGACTTTCCCGGGGAGTGCTTATACAGTATTCGTGGGATGTGTATCATCGCTTAACGGCCCTTCTTACAAAGGACGCCCGGCCGACGCTGAACAAGGGGCAAGAACTTGGTGAATCAGTGCAACAATCCGAGAAAGGAAGCTGTGAACGTGCCCGGAATACATACTCTCGCCGTGTCGATTCAATTTCTTTCTGCCCGCCACCAGTCTTGTATTACATGGCAGAGATGCCTAAATTGTTCTCAACTCTGGTCGTTCCATAGCTAGATTACGAGGCAGAAAATGTATCTTAACCGAAAATATTTGTATGATGTTAAAAGTAGCGATGTGTACATTGCCTGCAATTGTTCGTTAATACCTGCGACGTATCATTCGCCAGTGAGGGTTGTAGGGCTGCAGAAGACACGATGTCACTTATAGGTTGCAGACATGTACTATACTTGGCTACTACATTCATGATTCGCAATAAACTATCCCGATTCCATGGCACTGTCTGTACCTGCATCTAGTGCTTGGAGGTCGCTCTCTCCCTTTGACTGTAGGCACATATCGGCTGTTCCTTCTCCAACAGTGTACATACTGAGCAGAGATCTCTCTCAGAACAAATGATCAACCTGATCTTCTTTCAATCATCACTTGGAAGTACGCTCGTTACGAACTCATTACTATCTACCTGTATATCTTATTCTATCCTGCCACCCTCTTACCGCCGATATTTATATGTCCTCTTTCAATTCGCCCTCATTTAGGTGCGGAAGACACGCGCCAATTGACATTGGGACTTGATACAAAACAGAACTATTGTCTTCGGATGCAGACTCACCCAGGAGTCCGTTCTAGAAGGCGGGCGACCTTGTCAGGACCCGAGAATGACAGATTGATACTCCAGCAAAGCCATGACCTGGCAAACGTCAAATTTCGTCCACGTCACCCGGAGAAAAGCCGTCCAGAAAAGAAGAAGGAATTACCCGGTGTCCCGTTCACTCCGGTAGAGCCGAGAAAGGGCCCTCCTCGCTATTATGCATCTGTCCCCCTATTGCAGGCTCGTGGTGATGCTTTGCAGACATTGTCAGTATGTCGCAATGTTATTGCATGCCTCGAGTTGACGCGGATGCGCAAATCTCGCATGGGATTTGCTTACTGGATGGACTTCTGGGAACGTATTTACGAGCGTCCCCTCGCACGCTCTCTCATATCTAGGGTGTCAATTATGCGTGCAAAGGTCGACACCATTTTCCAAAAGACCTCAAAAGAACTTACTCATCTTACATGGGAAGTGGAGAGGGGGATCGCAGCAGCAGGGTCTGAAAAGGAAGTGTTGAGGCTATTGGAACGAATGGAGACAGATGTGGCGGCGCATCGTAGACGACGTCGCCGGAGTGCTCAAGGATTACTAGACAAGCTGAGGGATAGCATCGAACAAATTCCGGTTGATGTAACCGACGAATTATTCGACGATCTGAAGCGTGGTGTCTTCGCACTCGATTCTTTTTGCGACTATCACCCAGGAGATCCCGAGGCAGAAAAACGGGACAGACAGCCAAGGAACGAACCATTAGATGCTGAAGGATTTTTCGAGGGAGATCCTGAATTGGTCTATCGACCTGGTTTTGGTCATGAATTCATTGGCGCCGTCCAACGGGTAGCGACATACCAAGAGGGCGATCTACCGCTCGAGCATTTTCAGGATTGGGTTAATGATGATGATGGCAGCGTCAGATGGGAAGAGTGGATGCAGGATGGTAGTTTTTGGTAAAAAGAGATTTGGGCGGGTTGTGGTCGTGTACCTTTTTCTTTGAGTTCATCTCTTTGTGTTTACATGTTGTCTATAGACAGACTGAAGTCCAGGAAGGTCGACTCTCGTTCTCTAGGCGTGGATTAGATAGAGTCTTTCAGGTTCTAAGCAATAGGATAAGCATGGTGATTGTGTCGCTTTTCTATTCATTGAATTGTGGTAGTCTCCACAGCTTCTCTCTCAGCATCCATCCAAGGCCGATGGTAAGAGACTCAAGCGGATGAAGTGGATGCCGCATACCCGAAAACAGATGAAAATGATATATGATAAATTCCACTGCAGAGATGCTAATTATCAAAAGGATCGCCTTAGAAAAGCTTCGCAGAACACAAAGACACGGGACTTTTGTGAAACCGCTGTGTAATTGTCTTTGTTCATTTGTGCAAAGTACTTCGTATCCTCAAAGACTACATTGGTAAAGCCAAACAGGGTGTAACATCGAGTTGGTAACCCCGCAAAAGAAAGAGCTTATACAGCACCATCTAGGCCACCAACATTACTGGATGACGCAGCTCGGACCTTGACGAAAGACTATTGGAACAAGATGTTGTACTTTCAAGCGAGAACGTGTCACAATTGTTATCCTCGCAGTGCGAGATCTTGACTCTTGAGGGCACGCAACTGCATGGTTCCACTTGTAAAACAATCCGTCTGGAACTAGTAGCGTGGTATTATGCTCCAATGTATAGAATTACGCCCTCTCTATGTATGTTTCTGGATCTATATATTCCGGAGGTAGATCCTGATGTCCCTGCAGAAATAACCTGTATGTTTCACGCATCGAATATACATACCTTTTTTATTCTACAGAGGCAGATACACAACAGTATAAAGATATAAACTTTGTTTACGGCCAGGATGGCACGGTTTAACCAACCCACCCTTTTAAGTCTCCTGGGATTGTTTTTGGGCCTGCTTTCTCAGTCGAATGCTGCTCCCGCTCCCAGGGTGGCTCGCGATGTCGATGTCGAATCTGAATATTATCAAAGACACCGTCCGCCTGGATTTCACCACGGTTATCCTCCTTTCCCCCCAACATTGAAGGTCCGGGAAGAGAGTGCGGAAGGCTCAGGTTTGTTCCCAACAGCTAGTTGCTCTTTATCATTGAAATTTTCGTCATTCTTTCTTCAAACGGAGGGAAATACTGACGAAGATATATCTGAAATCAATAGTTGACAATGCCGATGCACCTAGCGGCTGGTTCTATAAACATAGCCTAGACGATTCTGTCTCCGAGGATAAAATAGACTCAACAGATGCAGAAAACGGACGTAAAGCTGTTTTCTTGAATTACCGTGAACCTCTCGAGCGGAGAGGCTGGTTTTACGAACATAGTCTAGATGACTCTGCTGAAGAGCAGCAAACAGATTCAACTGATGTCGAAGATGGCGGACCGAGACCAATAGCTGACTATGCGACATATCGTCTTGATCCTCCTTCACCTCGAGCTTTAGCTGCTCGTTCGGATGACGAGGCATCAGACGATGAGCACCACCGTCACCGTCACCACCACCATCACCCTCCTACTCTAGCTGCTCGTTCAGAAGACCAGATAGAAGAAGATGAGCATCACCATCACCACCCACCCCCTCCTCACCATCCTCCTACTCTAGCTGCTCGTTCAGAAGATGAGATTGAAGGAGACGAGCACCACCATCATCACCATCACCATCACCCTCCTACTCTAGCTGTTCGTTCAGAGGATGATATTGAAGAAGATGAGCACCACCATCATCACCACCACCATCACCACCCTCCAACTCTTGTTGTTCGTTCAGAGGACGAGTCGGAAGAAGACGAACATCGTCATCACCATCACCGCCCTCCCCCTCCTCACCATCCTCCTACTCTGGCGGTTCGTTCAGAAGACGAGATTGAAGGAGATGAGCACCACCGCCATCATCACCACCACCACCCTCCTACTCTAGCTGTTCGTTCAGAGGAAGAGGTCTCTACAGACTATCCCAAAGACCCCGGTCCTGGTTGGCGTCCCGTTCCTATTGAGTTTCCTTCCGGCCCCGACAATCTGGAGGCTAGAAATGACAAGGAGGACCTCAAATGGCCACCTCCACCTCCACCTGGCATTGGCTATCCGCCTAAAGATAAAGCAGTTGCAGGGGCGAGTGATGGTCAAGAGATCAATGCACGAGGTGAGGATGATGCTCAAGACCCCGAGTTTTATATCCCTCCTAACTGTCACGAGTACGGTTGTCCTCCGTGAACGCCTAGAGGCCATGACTTGACGACGATGAGCGATAAGGCCTTGCTTGCGCTATAGCCATCGTGTAAAGAAAGAGTGATGGCGGTGGTGGTGTGCGTGGTTGGGTAGAGGGTATTCCTAGTCTCTGGGGATATGAGGGTCTCTACTCGGGAATGGTGTGATGACGCTGTTGCTATGTTGAGATATCGAGGCATGGGTTGAATGGATCCTCAACCTTTGCCGCACACGCTCCTTATGGCTCAACCGGTGACATGCAGTACTGTGTAAAGACATAGCTACACAGTACCCACGCTCATTGATAATTCTAAAGAATAATACACTCGTTGACAGTATGCTAGTTCTATATGTAGCAGATAAAGTCTTTATGTACGGAAAATATTATTGTCCATGAAGTCTATACACCATGAAGAAGTAAAATAAGGCCAAAAAGGAACTATGAGAAGTCCCATAGTTCTCTGAGCATCCTGCCGGGAGCGGTATCATGACCACCATCCTCCTCCAATAAACGATCCGTGAAAATGCGCTTGGGGATCTGGTACTCGACAACGGGCGTCTTTTTCATCTTCTCCTCCGTCCCCAATTCTGCCAATAACATACCCTGGTAAGTGTAGTCGAGGAAGTCCTCGAGATTATAGGCTTGTTTCGTGAACTGTTCAGATATGATGCGTGACAAGGCAGCAACGTTGGGGTGATAGTGAGATTGAAGCGTCTCGATCTCCCAGAGACTGCTTTCGATGGCATTCGTGAGAGTGGGATCTAATTCGTCTGGATCAAACGGATCTTCCATCCCTTCTGCTTCCAGTTCAGCTTTCCACTCCTCGTCACGAACGGTACGGTGTAGCATGAACGTGCAAGTTGGGTGGTTCTTCAGGAGGTTATATATCCAGGGGACAATTGCGACAATGGCAGTGGGAGGCGCGTTGAGTGCAAGCCGGGACAGTCGCTTGATGAAACTGGCAATAAGCGTGGCTGGCAAGTGGGTGGAAGAGAGGAAGGTATTCATCAGACGGAAAAATCGTGAACGGTGTTTAGAATGAAGGACGTCGGCGTCGAGAAGAGAGTAGAGTTTCTGGTAGAACTGAGGATAGTCAAGATTCTTCTCCTGGATAAGGTAGAAGAGACCGGACAGGGCGAGCAAGGACATTGAACCGCCGACGTTGTATGAATCGGTAAGGAAGTCCATGAGAAGCTCGGGCCGATTGAACCAGGGCGCGATCGTATGGGACATGATCCGGAGAAGGCCTTTTCGCTGAGACTCCGAGATGCTATTCCGCAGCACCGCTAGCCATGCCTCCTGCGCTCGCTTCTTGTGGGAATTGACGGATACGAGGTTCTTGATTTTCTGTAGCGACTTGCAGTAGAAACCTTCGAATTCGTGATCTGGTTGGGGTGGACTGTCGCATGCTGAGAGCATGGATATTAATAGCTCGAGAACTTCAGGGCTCCGTCGGGCCTCCGCGTACTCACTATGGCTGGTCAGAGGAAGTCATGAGACGAGTAGGATCAGAGGTAACATACAATATCTGGACGAATGTGTAATATCTTACATCCTCGTACTGTGTAAGGAACTTTTCCATGAATTCTGATTGTAGCACCTGTCCGTCGCGAGCTTCGACCATGGATTGAAAGACATCCTTGAAGAAACCAGTAGTCCAGACCTGTGTTTCTGTCCCTGAAATATGTGTCGCACGCGCATTTATCAATCGCATAGATAATGTGAGAGCCGTGATCTAGAAGTCACCAGTAAGCATAGCCTTAAGAGTCAATTGAGTGGCATTGCGAACCTGTGCTGAGGGATCAGCCTGGCGCAGAATGGCTGACAGCGCTTTCTGATACTCGTGACATCGCTCCTTCAACCATGCCACGATTATTTTCTCTGACTCGGCCGCTCGTGGAATCTCTGTAAGGTTCCCGCCCGCGATCAATCTGCAAAAGACTCTACAGAGTGAAACGGCCACTGCCAGATCGGGTTCTGTGGCGGATTCGCCCACATTCAGCATGGAGATCAGGGTTGCAATGTTGTTGTAGTATTTCCGCGACTCTGCAATCTGCTCTTCGAGCTCCTGAAGTTTTTCCATGACATCTTCGCCTTCATCTTCCGCCACGGCTCGGCGCTTCGAGGATGGCACGGCGGTTTCCTTTTCCCTGGAGCTCTTCTTCCGTTTCTTGGAGACGGATGCTTTGTCTGTGAGTCCAGGCATTGTGGATGCTGATCAGATCAAAACCCGCGAGTTCTGAAATATAACTAGCACCTGTCGCTAATATCATATAATTTTTGATAGAGTATCTTTGAATTTTTGGAGATCCCTCGGCTATACTAGATTTTCCGGGTCACGGGCGATGCCCGATGCGGTTAGGCTCTTCAGCACCACGAAACCCCCATCCGACCTCGTTCTCGTCAGTTCCGTTCATCCATCAAGTCGCATCACATCACTGTCGCTACAATGGCTTCGCGTCTTGCTAAGAGCGCCATTGGTATGTCTCACCGGCCTCTCCAGGGCCCAATTGATATCCTCACCTAGGTCACTGACTCGATCCAGGTGCTGCCCGGCTCCGACCGGCTGTTGTCGCCCGCAACGTCCCTGCCGTCACTGCCAACTTCACCGCGTCCCGTTCGGCCTCCAACGTCCCCAGCGAGGACCCCAAGAAGAAGGCCCAGTCGATCCTGGATGCTCTTCCTGGCAGCTCCCTCGTCTCCAAGACCGCTATCCTTTCCGCCGGTGCCGGTCTCTCCATTGCTGCGATCAGCAACGAGCTCTACGTCCTCAACGAAGAGACTGTCGCCGCCTTCTGTCTGCTCAGTGTCTTCACTGCTGTCGCCAAGTATGGTGGCCCCGCATACAAGGAGTGGGCTCAGGGCCAGGTTCAGAAGCAGAAGGACATCCTGAACGCTGCCCGTGCCGACCACACCGACGCCGTCAAGCAGCGCATTGACAACGTCCAGCAGCTGAGCGGAGTTGTTGAGATCACCAAGCAGCTGTTCGAGGTTTCCAAGGTATGGTCTCACGCCAGGTTCATTCAAAAAAATTGGTGCTGACTCGCTGGTTACAAAGGAAACCGCCCGCCTTGAAGCTGAGGCTTACGAGCTTGAGCAGCGTACTGCCCTTGCTGCCGAGGCCAAGCAGGTCCTTGAGTCGTGGGTGCGCTATGAAGGACAGGTCCGTCAGCGCCAGCAGCGTGAGCTTGCTGAGTCCGTTATCGGCAAGATCCAGAAGGAGCTCGAGAACCCCAAGGTTCTCCAGCAGATTCTCCAGCAGAGCGTTGCTGATGTCGAGAGTAAGCCAAAAGGGAGTCTATATTCATTTAATAAGGGCTGACGAAGTATTCCAGGAATTGTTGCCTCCAAGGCTCAGTAAATGCAGCCGACATGACTAGCTTTTCCTTGCGATCGTGTACAAAACCGAGAAGCTGTTTACTTTGTGATACAATCTAGAACTTCAATACCATTTTCACTTCCCACGTGTTTCGTATTTTATGATATTCGACAAATCGATGGGTCGTCCTTTCCGCCTCGAAGGGGAATCGTAGGCGGGCATTGTTCTACTTGTTTCGCGCACAGCAGCTATCTCATGACTATGACATTCTTCAGGCTCTTGAGTATTCCAAAACCATATTTCTCTTGAGAACATATCCTATCATGGGATCTGACGTGAACATAACCTTTTCGTAGCTTTCCGTGCTGCATGGTCACCACGTGGGACTCGACATTATCGGAGATATATGCTGTTTGATGCTGAAGTCCATGGTTCCACCCAGCTGCGTATTCCCCATAGGCCTGATTGCATCAGATAAACGACATACAGATGGGCCGGTTCTATGCATAAGAGAATATACGCAAAGTAAAAATCCAGGTAATGGCTCAGTGTAACCGTAGATATGCTGGTATCATTGCCGACATCAGTCTGCAGAACCTGCAGTTTCGTTATTGGCGGAGTGGTTATCGAAATTCGACTGGATTGTAGTCTCAACTGAGTTCTGTAGAGATTCATCTTCGTGACCCTGGCATAAGAATATCCCCTTTCAAATACTCTGAATTGGCACGCATAGATCGCACAGTATCCCGAGGTTAACTATTACTTGGACCCCGAGACAAGTTTCTGGCCAAGACGCCTGAGCCATGGGCCGTCACCAACCAGCAACCCTGTTGCTTTACTACTTACAACTGGACTCAGCTGCGTTTAGGACTTCACCTTTTGCGACCGACACAGCCTCGACAGGGTTGGACCTGAATCGCAATACGATACATATAAATCGCACATCAGAGCACCATACTGTTCTACTCCTCCTGCGCCCCCCTTACAGATCTTCTCGGAACGGAATCGCGCATTGTCCCTGGCCCACACCCCACGATCGCCCGCCGCCATGCCGTTGAAAGATGTCCTCCATAAGAAAGATAAGATCAATGAAAAGACTGACCATGCCAATAATGCCGTCGCAGCGACTCCGGTTTCTCCAAGTGCGCCGCCAGAATTCCGGTTCTACCGGACCGACACCAACAACCAAGAAGTGATCCAACCGCCCGCATTTGATGAGGACGCCGGAAACCGTCATACGGACGAAAAACGCAATTCGTCCCAGCGACGCTTGTCGATATTTCGTCGACCTTCTACCAGATCGCCGTCTCTTTCGCCCAGCGCTTCTCCTACGCGGACCAAAGGCGAAAGGCGACTGTCCTCCCTGTTGCATCTCGATGGGAGAAGATCCCGGAGTACGAGCTCCACATCTATCAACGTTCCTGCGGACCTCCCGCAGATCGATACCGATGTTGGTGACAAGCAGGACAGAGAGGCACAGTGGGAAAAGCGGGCGACGATACTGGTGCAAGGGAATCCGAGTTTGAGTCCGTCAAGTCGTCCCTCCAGTTTCCTTAGTGACCAGGGACCTAGGGACGATGGACGGCCGAGAAGTTCTAGTTCTGCCAGGATCAATGACCCAGAAGGAGATGTACGTTTACGAGGACATTGCCATTGTATGTTGTTAGGTACTGGGTCCCTAACTGGAAATACAGGTCAACATACTAGAGGCAATTCGACTACACGAGTCTGGAGGTGAGAAGAGACATACGAAAGATGCCTTGGGTACTTTTGCTGATGTATGCTTCATAATATAGATTTGGCTAGGTCGACCCAGATGTTTGGCACTCTGGCAGATCCGAATGGTGCGAACAATGCGCTGAGCCAAGTGTTGTATGGGCTTGCCTTGCGGTAAGATGGTCTCTAGACTTTCAAATAGCATTACCGAGAGACTGATGAACTTTGAAGACATGGTTGGGGATGTGAACCAGATCCTGCTAAGGCAGTGACCTATCTGTCAGCGGCGGCATCGAACTCGGCCTCGATTGAAGCGCAAGCTCTTGAAGCAGGCATGAAAAAGGGAGGTGCCGCCAAAGGAGAGCTGGTTCTGGCCATATTTGAGCTGGCAAACTGCTTTCGCAATGGCTGGGGCGTCACGAAAGACCCGGTTGCTGCGAGGCAATACTACGAGACAGCTGCCAATCTCGGTGATACCGATGCGATGAACGAAGCCGCCTGGTGCTATCTAGAAGGCTTTGGAGGGAAAAAGGACAAGGTACCGTATAGAACTAGCCCTGGATTTTTGCTATCTTGCTTTGTCAAGCTGTGCCTGCGATGTTGTAGATTCTCGGTCTTTCCGAGCTCTATTTGCTGGGTCCCTGAAATGAGAATTACCAACCAGAATCTTCTATCTGCCATTGTCAGATCACATTATTCATCTCATCGGGCAGCAACAGCATTTTCCCTAGCTCAGCATCACTTTGATTGTTTTTGTACCTTGCATCGTGAAGGATGACATGCTGATTCGTGCTCTTCCTTGTCAGTACATGGCCGCCAAATACTACCGACTTGCCGAGGAGAACGGCAGCAAGACTGTGGGCAACTCCTGGTAAGTCATTTTTTGCGCTGAAGAGAACTCCCGCTATACTGGCTTTGTTGTCGCCCAATTCCATCAGCGTGGTCGGCTGGACTGTGCAGAAAGCGCGTCTCGGAAGTTCTGCGGCGCATGCGGTCGATAGGCTCTCGTGTGCTCTCCCCGACATCGACTACTGCCCCCACCATGCGAATCTTCGATCCGCGGCCAACCATGCACAACGGCAACCCCCTCCTGCAGTACGGAATTTCTTATTTTGAGAATAAGGCTGACGTATGATCTTGTTGACTTACAGGATATGGAAGGAAAAATATGATCCGAAGTGAAAGAGAGGCTCGCGATGCATCCCACCTAACCTGGTCCGTTCGGCCTATCTTGATCTGACCATTCGTATTGCACCGTCACAAGGAACGACGGTTTAGGCCAGACGATCGCCATAGACACGGCTTCCTGGGTCTATCTCAGCTTGGCCTCAAGGCCTAAGGCGCATGACTGAACAGGGTATTGTGCTATTCTGGCACACCCGGGTCTCATCTGCTCCACTGACCGTTGAACGTCCTAGAACATGGACGGCTAAGATGCATCTGAGACTACAATGGGCTTAACCTGCCGTCTGAATCAGGTATCTCTTCCTGTGCCTGAGATCCTCGACCCAACGAAGCCTCATCTTTGCTCTTTTGGACGTATGGCACCAATTCGATCTCGTATGACTCTAGCCAATCCGGTAAGAGGCTCTCAGCCACTTGCATGGGTTCTGAGAAGCGTCCTCATGTTTTGGATACGAGTTAACATACGCAAGCCTCCTTTTCTCTTTGCGGCTGTGCGGGTCATCAGCCCCCAGAGGACTATCGTCCTAACCCCGAACAAACAATAAAAATACCCCCGAGAATATCTATATCCTTTCAGCCTAATTTGAAGTTTGATACTATCTATAACCAATATCTCGTCTGACAAATATACCATCTAGTCCTACCCAAGCATCCCCCTTGCAAAAATGTTGCCTATGATGGCTTATCCCATGTGATGGGATTACCGACATGTCGTACAACATCATAAGCGATCTCACGAATAGGCATCTTTCATTCTTGCATACCCGTACCACGTTCTGCATCCTTTTAGATCTAGATTCCGTGTTCGCAGAACAGATACTGCTTTTTCATACCTGCATTACCCATCCATGGATGCTCCTGCGCCCTCGAGAGTCAGCCTCCCGAATACGTACGTACGTATCATACATACATGCCCAAGCCACGACCCGCTCGCAGTTAAAGTAGACACAGCCAGGTTAAGACGCGACGACCCGATTAACTCCCCACGGCCGGCTGCAAATGCAAATGCAAATGTAGATGTAGATGCAGATGCAAATGCACAGGACCCCGCCCGTTCGTTGCCCGACGAGGGCTATGCAATACGCATCGCGGACTCGAGGAAATAGCAGAAGGCGTGATTGAAGAATTAATGTACGCATGTGCATCGAGTCGTCGACAGGGTGGGAATAGCACGTGGAGATGGATAGTACTACGAAGCCTACACGAAAACGGGAGAAAGAGAGCTTTTTTTGGTGGGTGTCATTCAGCTCGCAGATCAGGGTCTATACATTTGTAGACCACCGATCTGGCTAATCGAGCAAAACAATTCAGAAGTTCAATTCATATCATCTCTTATCTCGTCTCAATCATGCCAATCGTGAATAGCTCGCTAGTTTCAAAAAATCGAAAAATCAATCAAAAAATATCAATCCACAATCCATAATCCAGAGGAACAGAAGTAGTAATATGTGACAGAGAATAAATAACATGTGGAGAAGTGAAGAGTTTATAAAGTGATCACAAAAGAAAGTCAAGAAATTGGTTGTCATGTAGTGTGAACAGGAGGGTGTGCCTTTCCCCTTTTCTTTCCCTGTTTTCTTTTCAGGGAGTGGGTGAAGAGGCGCCCGAACCGTCCAAGTTGGATCAGAGTCGTAGAAAGGAAATGTTCTCGGTAATGAGCGTCAGAAGCTGGATGGTAAAGAGATCGATCGAGGTCGATCGGCCGTCGAAGTCGACAAGGTAGAAGAAAGGGCTCCACATGGATCGAAGGAAGAAGAAAAAAGAGGACGAAAAGAAGAACTTCAGAAACTTTGCCCCAAAAGTGGGAAAACAAGAAGAAGCGATAAAACCGTTCCGTTGTTCCGTTTCCCTTTCCGCATAAAGAACAAAAACCGGTTCCTGTCCAAATTACCAATTCATATCATGCCACCCGTAAGAAAAAAGAAAAGAACCAGTTCATTTCATCCGTTCTGTCTGTCCATGTCATCCATTCCACATGAGTAAAAAGAAAAGAGGCAGAGAAATACGCCAGAACACCTCCCAGAGCTGAATGACAATGAGAAAATTTGGCTAATCAAACAATTCGCTAAATCGCACAAACCGTCCATCATGCAATACGTGACATGAACATAGAACAAAGGAAATGCCGAAGGCGTCGGGCCACTAGCTAACTAAGCATGTCTTGAGATATGCCTCTTCCCCATAGTAGCTGGAGACATATCAAGAGCATGTAGTGCTGAATCGAATCTCATAAAAGAGATAGTAACAAATAAGGTTGGGTGGAGGAACCACAAGAACGTAATATGCTGGGCTGACTAGGCCTGCCTAGCCATAGCCTAAGAAGGCTGAAAAAGGAGATGTTCAAAAGAGCCAGAAGCATACTGACGTTCTGGCTGGGACGAAAGGAAGAAGAGAAAGTCCATCTAAGCGTATGCACCCCTCGTACTCATGCGCTACCGTTCATGCCTGGCAAGCCACAAAAGTCATCTCGCCGCTCCTCCTTAATAGAGGCCGCGCCACATTCCCGGACCATTCTCCTGAAATCGCGAACCACCTTTTCAGGGACACGATCCCACAGCAATGACCTCGAATAGACATCAGAAGTAGCCTTAGTCTCAAGTTTGTTGGCACTGTTACCCCGCATGGCAGCGAGGGCTTGTTGCAGGTTGGAAGGTTGCTGAGTTTTGAAGTCAACATCATCTTCGAAGGTAGTCAAGGAGTTGTATTGATCAGCATTGAGAGCAAAGACCTGTTGGTTCTCCTGCTCCTTGCTAGGCATTGCCAGGGTATTGTGGAGCTCATCGAGGTTCGATGTTGGTCCAGTTCCAGTCATCTGCGCCATCTCCGCACCGCTGATGGTGGTAGGGAGACCAGTGGTGGCCGACGACGAAACAGCAGCATTGTTGTTATTGGACTGCATCACTTCTGGGGGCGCGGAGGCCAGAACGGCTTTGAGCACGTTCGCAGACTCAGCACGGTACTCCTCAGAGAGCTGCGGGATGGCACGGTTCGAGAGAGATGAGCTGTTTGATGCGATGAAAGCACCAAACAGAAGGCACATGTAGAAAGCATTCCAGCTAAATGGATACTCAACCTGGGAGGAGGGCTTGTCGGAGGCCTTTTCAGGCTTGGAGACAACAACCATCGAGTGGTCCTGAGCAGGCGCGGCCTCGTTCTCGAGCGACAGACTGTTGACCATGGAGAAGTCCTCCCATGGACTGTTGTCCATTGTGAGGTTCTCAAAGTCGGAAAACTCGTTGGTGAAGGTAGTCGGGTTGGAGACTCTGGCCTGGCTCTCAAGTTTCTCAACAGCCTCGCGGAGGATGTTGTTCTTCTTGCGGAGCTCGGCTGTCTCCAAGGTATGCGCCCGAATGAGCTCGTCCTTCTCCATGTGCAGGTTCTCAATGTACTGGTTGATCTGCTGCTGGGCAGTCATCCAGTCTCCCTTTTCACGGAGGAGCTCGGCTTCCCTCAGCTTCATGCTGTGCAAAGCTTCCTCAAGCTCACTGATAACATTAGAGAAGTGTTTCTTCTCCTCTTCTAGCTTCTCAGTGTGGAGCTTCTTGCGTTGCCGGGAGTCAAGCCTGGATGGTATTTGTCAGCTGGTTCTCATATGGTTGATGATATAGGGGAACAGGGGACATACGCAGCCTGTCGATTTCGCAACAAGCGTTTCTGCTGCTTGAGTTCCTTGATCTCCTCTTCGTTGGTGGACTGGCTGATCAACTGATCGATGTTGCTCAGAGTGCGCTCTGCGGGAATTTCAAATCTCGCGTTCTTCTTCCGGATGCCATCCCGTCGGACGTGCAGGGGCGAACTATTGCGGTAAGTTGGACTCCTGTTTGGTCGCGATCGGTCCTGGACATCGGAGGCAGTGGCCATCCAGCCCTGGCTGGACTGGGGAGACATGGCAACGGCACCGGGGGCGCCAAAGGCCGTCCCGGGACGATATTGCATCTGAGGAAAGTTGATGGAGGTGACGGGGCCGACGGCGCCACCCGCGAAGGGAGCGGACGAAGCGCCATCGAATTCTTGGGGAAACTGCTCATACAGGGCGGTAGGAGTACATGATCCGGAATCGCGAGTGAGAGGCCATGAGGTCTGTTGTACATAGTTGGGGGCGGGATGCGAGGCGTCTAACCGCACAAAGGCATTGTTGGACGTCTCGAACATGGAATTCGACATTTGGGAGTTTTGTCGTGACTGAGGATTCGAGGCCGTTTGGAAATCCGACCAGACAGGTTCTCGATGTGAGAAGGCTTCTGAGGCCTGGTCATATGATGTTCGGCGGGGGTCAGCGAGTGAGATATCGGGAGTGGTGGAGTCGAGGATCTTGTCGTCCAGCACGCTCATCTCATCCTCTTCCGAGAAGGCAGCTTTTGAGTCGAGAGCAGACGGCGACTGGCTATAGAAGTCGAAGGACTGCTGAGAATATCTTGCCATGTTGGGCTGTGTTTATCGTGATGGAGGATAGAAGAGGCGCAGCGCAAGATAAAGAGGCGGTGTGAAACGGTGCGGGGTGGGGAGAAAAAAACGGAGAAGGTCGGTAGAACGGGAGGAGTAGTAGTAGCAGGAGGAAGAAAGAAAATGCAAAAGATACCTCGCTGGAGGAGAGAAAGGGAGGTGGCAGGGAGGAGGTGTTCAAAAGAGGTCTCTTCTCTAGATAGAGAGACCTTCACAAAATGGTTGCTGGATGTTGTGTACCGGGAAGGGGTCGATGGATCTTGATCTCGACGGGGACATATATCTGATATCTGAAGCAACAACGGGCCGAGTCAAAGAGTCACCAGGAAAGCCGCGATAGCAGCGCTCGTTCTCTTGACAGGACGAACGCTACAGGGCTCGGCGGTCTGCGGGAGGGAAAAGACGAGGCGACGCTTTCTCGTGCGTTCCGAGCTGACGGGCTGAAGTCATTGGATGCTCTGCGACCTTTGGGCAGACGTGCATCTGGAGGACGAGCAGTCGTGCTCTAAAGTAGAAGCCTCTTCTCCGTGCCAATCGTCGCAGGCCTGCTTGAGACCTCCAATAACAGTGACAGCCCCACGACTAAGTAACTTATGCCGTAGTGACCCAATCGTGTTTGCTTTTGCTTTTTTTTTTTTACCTGCTGCTCTCTCTGTCGTCCCCGCCGGTCGTCCTGCTTGCCCTTCGGTCCTGGTGTCCATCTTAGCCCCGGTCCAACTGAGGCTGGCCTCCTGATGAGACGGACAGGATGCCGTGATTTGCGATGACGGCGATGCCTGGTACTGTTCCGTATCCTCTGCCCATTCCCGAAATGGCCGTGGTGATATTGGTCTCTATTGATAGTACTCCCCCGATGCCATGAGGTCGATGAATCACGAACCAGCGGGTACCCCTAGGGTTAGGATGTTTTCTGTTGTTTGTTTCATTACTCTCTGTGCCCCAGAAGCCGCCGTCATATCCATCGCGCTGCCGTAGAATCGCAGCGATCGTTTGCTCTTGGCGTCCCAGCCACTCAGTACCACTATGGTAGATATACATCCAACTCTTGCCATAGCGACCCACGAGCCGTGGCAAAGAGAGCCGTCCAGATTGTCTGCAAGCGAGCGTCGATGAGACGGGCGTCAATGGAGGGATCGAATGATCACTCCTCTCAGTCCCCGTTACAAGCAGTTCTCTGCCAGTAGCAGCCGCTATACCCGCTTAGACAAGATTCAGGGTCTGGTGGACGATGCCCAAACAGGCCCGGTGCACGCACTGACATTCCGCCTGGGCCCATGATCTCCCTCTAGGGTCTGACGCCGGCGATTCGCCTAGGGTACGGACGGTACGGTAAGGATCGATCCGGGGCCGTCTTGAACCCTGAACTAGAGCCAGCGATCATACGGGACCTCCTGAGCGTGCGAAGAAGTCATTCTTCCAACGAGGAAGTCTGTGTGACCTCTCCATTTCCCGTAAAGGGAGGTGTGATGTCAGAAACTCCAGCGCGATTTGGCTGGCCCAAAACAAAGCTGGTTGTAGTTACTGGAGTCCTGCTCGTCTGAGCCCATTCTGTCGCATACTCGTGTGTATCAGGTTCGACACCAGACCTTCAATAGGACGAATAAAGGACAATCTATGGAGAACTCATCGGACCATCCGATACGCGGTTTCGTGTAGAGACCAGAGGGCGTCAGCCTGTAATGAGCGACACCACGAGCGGCATCGACGTGGAAAGAAGCATAGGACGAGAGTGTACACAGACACGGGCACGGTAAACAGACGAAAGCGACGCGATACGCCCAGAGGTAACAGTGTTGGTATCGTATCTGTCAGCCCCTCCCCCTCATCGTGGACGTTTTCCAGGTGGTATCGACGTCGTTGGGGCCATGATAGTCATGGGCCGGCCCGCGGGGAGAATGATCCACGGCGGCGAGTCAGGGTCCATGCTGGCTGTCTGCTTTACCTGGAAGCGTTAGAATCCAAAGATGCTAACCATGGTCCATCATCCGTGGACCACAGGGGAAAGACAGGCACAGAAGCACTGGCATGAAGCAGTAGTAGCGGATGCGGAAGCAAGACGCACGCAGAGCACAGACCGGCCGAACGTTCAGATACTCGAGCAGACGATCGAGAATGGCCAGAGAAAAACAGACGAAGCTTTTAGACCCGATGCTTTCATTGGCGATGAACGCAGCTTTGGCTATGGACAGGCCAGCTTCACATACCAGTGCGTAGTTAGTTAGTTCCGCCTGGCATGCTCGAGCTTGTCTCGGCCTCTCAGTAAGGCACTGGCACCTCATCCAAGGCATCTATACTCTCTCCCAAGGCACCATTTCGGGCCTCAGTACCTACTACCTGCCCACCTCTATCAGACACAGTCACTTACTAACTACGCCGTCTAAGCAGCAGCTAGCTTCTCTTCAGCGAGCTCTTCCAATCGGGCAACGCTCAATACTGCTTCCGGCAATGCGTGCGGATCCTAAATGGCCCTGAGCCTCATTCGCTCGACGAAGAAGCAGACCGGCCCGATCAACGGTGTGGTGGACCAGGCAGTTCTGCCGGAGATGGCATATTCTGGGATGCCTCTGGACACCCACCACGCATCCATTGATTTGAACTTGGACCATCGTGGAGGCATGGAGGCGCAGATCCTGCGGGTGATAATGGGAGTCGGCCTAGCTCCACCTCTATCTGCCAGAGAGGACAGTAACTATGTCAAAGTTCAGAAGGGGATTTCCAAAATAGGCATTGAGGGCATTGTATGGTATGGATGGAGATATCGAGCCTGTGTGCCACCGCTATGGAGCTGTATTTTCTCGCCAGCTAATCTACGTGGAAGGGTAGAATTGCAGCGCGATGTCTGTTGTACGATTCCAAAGATGAAGATTCTCCACAGAACTCAATATCATTCCTCACAATGAGCTATTCCTGGGTTCCCCAGGTCGCAGCACGACCACTGTGAAACAGCCGGCCCTGCTGTGCTGTACAGATTGACTTCATGATCATGCTGTTCCTAGCCCGGAGAACAAGATGAAACAAATTTCATGCGGTGCCTGTGTCCCAACGCGGAGGAGACCCCGCCTGGCATCGAGGAACGGATGCCATCCGACATCTGATGAGCAGACTACACTTTGGGAAAGGCACGCCAGCAGTAGGGTATCGAATGGCCTGTGGCCAAGTCTAACGGTGTCAGCCCGCGACATTCCCCAGGTATCTGTCTTGCACCCCGCCTTCTCGACTAAGGTGCGCATTAGCAGACAGAGCTATAGTAACCGAAGCTTTGACATCTTTCTCTCGATGCTCGCGGTATGTGCGCTTACAAAATAGGAGATACAGACAATCTACCATGTGTCCCTGGATTGCTTGGAGCCATAGAGAGCGAGGCTGTCACACCATCCTATCTGCAGCATTCGCCCTCATATCAAATTGATTACGCAAAACAAGTGCCCTATACCCAAGGAGCAATTGACGTGTACTATTGCTTACTATCAGCACAATATCCCCGGGCATGCATGAACCTCTGGGAGCAAGGATTGAACTTGATGAACGCTGATCAGGAGATAGATCGAATAGAGTCGCCCATTGCACACTGCTCATTGGAACAGTACCTGTTTCAGATGAAGCATTGTACCTTTCTTGGAGGTATGAAGGCTGCGGCTGCGATGAATTGTCTCAGTGATGCTTCTCTCACTGTATGTGAGGCGGTCATCATTGAAACGGATAGCTCCGATGTAGCATCTGGGAGCCCAGATCTGGAGATAACTGCACCTCTACATCATAACCACGAGGTCGGTACATGCATCTGGCGCTTTAACATGCCTGGAGACTCAGGTAGCCTCTTCTATGGCCCCAAGTAGCAGTACATCGGAAGTCGCAATTCCCTAGACGCAGCCAATGAACGCCAGTGCCTTGCTGTGACTCATACTCAAGCTCTCCATGATGCTCGGAGAGAAGAGTCGTCCGAGAATGCAAGCCTTACGGGAGCTCTCCTCGTACCTGAATGCTCTGCCACGTTACTCCAATCGAGCCTTAGGACCGGTATTTCTCCGGTCTAGAGAAGACGCTGAGGCCAGGACGTATTGTACAGTACCTACACAAAGAGCACGCACTTTCAGGAAACTCCAAGAAGTACTCGAAGTAAACAAGCTGCCGCGAATCGGATCCAGATCCTTATCCTGAAACAACCACCGCGGGTGGCCATCGCATAAACAGGAAACATGTCCATCCGCTGAACGGTCTCTCGCCTCACGCGTTAAAGATGCACCTAGCAAAAGACCCACGAGCGCACGTGAAGAGATAACATGAGACACAAAAACATCAGATGGCTTCTTCTGCTTCGAAACTCCACAGTGGCGAAGATGGCTGGGAACAGGTCGACCGTGCCTCTTCACGTCGACTCTGGCGGTGTAGATGGTGGTTTTGTCCAATTATACAGCCAGCTGCTTCCAGCACCACAACGGCCATTCTGGCTACAGATTAGTGCTTGCACCCATCAAAGTCAATGACCACAGCACCGGCACCGACGTGCATTACAAGCGAAACTCCATACTTAGTTCTGACGGGCCGCGCGGGAACCAAGTGCGCATAGACGGTGTTTTTGGCCCTCTTCTTTTTTGCTAGCCGCCCTCGATAGGATGAACCGGTGGACTCGCAAGCTTGGATCGAGCCTGCTACCCACGCAACAGAATATTCATGCCGTCTTCTCTACACCAGCCCTCGAGCTAGGACCACCATGCGCGCGCATGCGCGGCGCCCACGCAGCCTAGAGGGATACTGCTGCTGGTGTTTTAGAGTTCGTCCGTCTCGAGGTCTTTGCCTCAGCCCGTATTATGCTCCATCCCTCTCTTTTCAGGTTGTTGCCCGACATCCATAAGGTGACCAGAAATAGAGGAAACCAGACGTAGGTTGAGACTTCAATGCCAGACCGTAACCGCTAGCTAAAAGGTACGGGCTCTGAAGCGCAAAGGATTGTTGATCATGGAGGAGCACCAATGGAAAGTTCTTTGAGAAACCAATGCTGCCATTAGGAAAGGAACCCGTTTCTTCCATAATATGACGCAGATAAACGAGGTCTTTTGCGGTGAGTGAACTTATTTATCCTGTTTTTCTCACTTATTCTTTGGCTTCTTAATTTGCCGCAATGCCGATCGAAAGGACCTGAAACTTCCAGTGAGTTCCCTCTAAATTAGAGTGAATTGATTTCTGTTGTTTTTGCCTCCTGATAAACAAGCCGCGAGAAAAAAAAAAACAAAAAAAGATTATACTACTTACATGCTCGACGACAAAGTGCATGAATGACAGCCGGACATACTTCTCTCGGTTTAGATCCCGGCATTGGCATTGTCTACAAGTTTCCTAATCGGGCCAAGTGCTTAACACTGATCTACGTGGGTACTTACGCATCGTACATGACAGCCTCTCGCCAATAACCGCGGAGTTGCGTCCGCGAGCAGGTAAAACTAACATTAGGTGCAGATCGTTGTCTCGGCCGGTGGGCAGCAATATCGAGATCGAAGTTATGACTCATAACAGAGCTCCTGGTAGCTGCTCGAAGCTGTCCGGAGGGACCCCCTGCCCCAGAGTTTTCAGGGGTAGACTAGGATGGTGATTTTTTTCGTCTGAACATTGACCAAGTTGGTAAGGGAGCATTCTCATTGTTGTTGTCCTTGACTTGTCTTTGACCAGAAAAGAAGTTCAGTCCTCTACTTATCTAGCAAATAGACATTGGCATTGACCCTCATAACTGGTCTTGAAGAGACCAATTCTTCCATATCAATCTCTATCCTCAACATTGACAAGATTGGTTCTTTTATTCTTTCTCTTTACTAGTATAATAGACATCTCACAACTGTGCTGGTCTTGTCTTGTATATAGATACTCGGGTAAACACCTCTCATCCCATATGTACTTACTAGCCACAATAACAACCACACCTTCCCCATCCCTGCACCAACCAACTACACGTTGGCCCTCACACTCAACCAGAAAATATCAAAATAAATCTTCGAAATAAGCATGACCATGAAAAACGTACAGTACATAACTAACAAGTCCTCATAAACAGAAACAATTCCCACGTATCCCCCCAATCCCCGCCTGCATCATCCGCTTCCATGAACGAGTCCCATTTGAAATAAACCTACCTACACGCGCCCAATATCATAAACACATATATACGTGCATATCGTAGGATCATAGCAAGCCATAGAAATATCCCGTATGCCAATACAGACTGGAACTTTCCGAGTCGTGATTACAATTGCATGCAGGCTCGTCGAATTGTCTTATGAAATGGAATAGTTAATAACGGTGTTCGAGAAGATGCCATACAAAGTGTGAGGTTCATGATGAACGATCATAATCTGGAACGAGATGGAAGGAAGGAGGAAGGAATAGGATAATTGTGTTCTCGTCGAGTGACTTGCGATTCGCAATTGATTCTATGAGAACGTGTAGCATAGTAATAGGTTGCAAGTGAGTGAGTAGGTCGACTGAAAGGGCCGAATGTGTTCAATGGAGCCAGCGTTTGGGCTCGGGCCCTCACTCATGACTAGCGAATTGTTACAGGATGCTTTCTGTATGTGCCTTATTGAGAGGGAGAATATAGTATAGTAATAATGATATCAAATGAAACACCAAATGTATTATGTATCGACTAAGAGATATTATTCTTTGATATAGTTACTTCAAATTACAAGCCGTCATACCAGTCCGGACTGGAAAGGCAGGTGGCGAGTGTAAACTCGATTGTTGTTTCTTTCTCTTTTTTTCCAGCTCGCCTTTCCCTGTGTAAAACCAAAGTTGGATATCCGTATGATTGAAAACATGCAAACTCGTGAATTTTGCCCATCCGCTGGATGGCCCATTCGGGAAAGTAGACCAGAATCACCAACTGGTAATCCCGCTAAAAGCCATGTCTGTAATGCCAAAACTGGATATCTTTCTGAAATGAAATGCATATTCACAGTCGGGCAGTAACGCCCGCGTACATCTGAGATCCTCTAGCTGCGTAAGCAGGGCCTCGACTACAATTCCTGTTCAACAATGGTCAGTAAAGAGGGGAGCGCTCAAAAGCCGACGAAGTCCTGTTGCTGGGCAATCTCGCCACTGTCGGCACCAGGCTCTATCATCTCCGGGTCTTCATCGAGCTCGTCAGAGTCGACATCATCAGAGTCGATCTCATCGTATTCCTCCTCTTCGCTGGAGAGATCGGCCTCGCTGTCGGCAGGGGTATCTGCCTTGTTAGCGGCGTTCTTTCGAATCTGGCCTGCCCGGTCAACATGTGGCAACGTGCATCGCTTTTTATGGCAAGCCCCTGTGTTGGCGTAATCCGGACACTCATGGACGTGCCTCTGGTCGCATTCGGCACCTCTTTCGCAATAGCCTAGGGTTGCAAATTCTCGACAAACAGGAGCACCAGGCGTTACCCTGACATGGGCGTACCGACACTCTGGGTTGGAGCAGCGTCCTCTAAGGAAGTGCATACAGGCAGGGGATCTATTGGGTGACGGCTCATGGGACAGATCACACATGGACCCGGCACCGCATTTACCGGTCTGGAGGAACTCCTTGCAGATGGCAACCTTGTTTGGATCGTGGACGTAGAGACACGACGGTCCCTTGTAGCAGGTACCTGTAAGAGAGATATATGTCAGTATTGATCGAGCTCATCCCAGATTCAACGGATATCTTCATATAAAACGCTTTATTTGGAGAGAGGCGGGTACCCGTCGACGTGAATCTCTTGCAGAGTTCATTCTTCTTCTTGATCTCGGACGGTTTCCTGTTTATGTTAGTGAAAATTCGCGGGAAAGCCGATTTGAAACCTACTTCTTCGAAGCGACAGCACCTAGACGGTGGAGATTTCCATTTTTGCTGCGAACGAAAGGAACTCCACCGACCGTGACTCTCTTGGGGGTGGAATTTGCGCTCGCGGGATCATCTACTACAGGTAAGCCAGCCCGCTGGTTTGATCGATCGGGAATGGTAGTCGCACTGGATAATCTGATCAGTTTGCTGCCACCTCGGGCAACCTGGAATGGTATATCATTGACGAGGATCTGATAAACTGTTGAACTTGGCACAGTCGCAGGAGTGTGAGCGGGTACCGCGTTAGGATACTGTCTTCCAGCACACTGCGCGTAGTTAAGGACCTTTGCTTCCTCAACTTTGGTGCGTTTCTCTGCCTTGAGCTTGCGGCTTTGCTCAATCGCTTTTGTCCTCGCTTGTGCCTCCTTATCGTAGATGGCAGAGTTGATCAGCTGCATATGACGATCGCGTTTCGCTACCCAGCCACTCGAGGCAGCAGGCTTCACTTCGCTTCCATCGCCGCTGGCACCAGAGGAGCCGGCAGATCCAGCTTCTGAAGTTGCCTTGCCGCCGCCGTTGAGGACGAGGGTGCGATTGCGATGAGGGGTTACATGACGTCGCGCAGGCGGTCTGCCACGGTATGGCGCCCAACCCGGGCTATATCGAGAACTATGAGAAGGATAAGGAGAACTGCTGTAGGGACGCGGTTTCTGGGATGCTTGATTTTTGTGCTGATTGATCTGGCCTGCGCGGGGTCAGTGGTCTGAGAATAGCTGTTGTTGGTGTACGTCTTGCACTTACCAGCAAGCTGACCGATCTTGGCGAGGAGATCCTGCTCTTCGGTCATATCTATCTGACTGTTCACACTGAATGAGTGATGTTAGCTGACAGATGAAGGGTTTTATGGTTTGTACTGCTTGGGTATCGCCACGATGAGAGATTGGCGGTTTGAAGATCAAGTGAGCTGCCGGCCGTGGTGTTGTGGCGCTTAAGATCGTGAAACAGTCACGTGATTACCATGAGCCATCCATCAGTTGAGAGTAAATCAATAAGACATAAGACTAACTGGCTATTAAGGGCAATAAAGTGAATAATTGAGATTTTGTATCATAGATATTTATTAAACAGGCAAAAGTCCCAGACTCCTCTTATAGACCATTCCGTTGGTGCCTTTATGACGCCTTCACCCAAAATTACAAGCATATAGAGTAATTGCGGCTCGTCTAAACTACGCTCTCGAATTGGACATCCTCATTCTCTGAACCAGGTCCACCATCTTCTTCCTCGTCCATACCGTACCCTGTATCTGGCGGCAATTCTTCCTTGGCGTTCTGGTATGCCATGGCGTAGTTGCTTTCCTTGGCTTCCGGCTTGAGTTCCCAGGTCATTGCAAAATCTCCGGATCGGACCAGATGCGCGACCATCTCCAGGGTCTGTTTGAGGTACGCTTCGGGTTGGTTGAGCCTTGACTTCAATGCGCTAAAAGGCCAGTATTTGTGTTCTCGGAAACATTGGTAGATGAGATCCAGCAGCTCGTTCTGCGGCATACGGGTCGTCTTGTTTTCCTGCGGACGAGGCTTGGTGGGCTTTGTCGCTTGCTGCTTGGAGTCAGTAACGAACGAAATATCCAAAGAGATATAACACGGGAATACTGACCACAAAAGCGCTCTTTTCTCCGGGCAGGACATTGCCAGCGCGCAGCATCTTGCCGGACACCTTATCAATAAACCTGACCTTCTCCTTGGGCTTGAAGATCTTGAAAGCCTGCTCCTCGGTGATTTTCTGGAATTCTTCGTTCTCCACCGGCATACAGTTGAACTCGTCTCGCACCTTTCCGACGAGAGATGTTTGCTCTATAGAAGTGTAAGAAACAGTGCAGAAAGCAAAACGAACGAACGATAGGAATACGCACTTGGTATCGTTTTCCGCACGTAGGGTTCCCATCTCTTCTTCCGGTCCTTCTTCCGGGCCTCTCGCTTCATCGCCTCGTAAAGCGCAGAGCGTGCTTCGCCAAAAACCAGGTTGACCCGGTTTTCGTACCCAGGAAGATCCTTCTCAGTGAATACGTAACCGTTCTGTACCGCATATGAGGTATTCTCGCCCGTCACATTCTGGCGCTTCAGGAGGTAGTCCTTGGGGACATCTTTGTTATCCGGTCGATCGAAAAGCCGTAGACTGACCTGCAGTTTCTGTCAGCGCGAAGTTCGCAAGATGAGCCCCAGTCAGAAGACGTACTCTCTTGATATCTTCCGGTTTTCCCTCCACCCTGACGGTACCAATCTGTATCTCTTCATCGTCGTCCAGATGCGCCCAGTGTTCCCACAGCGATTTCGGAATGCGCGTCAGCCAGACATTCTGGGAAGCGTTTGAAAAGTCAAGATCTCCCGCATCTTCGTAGATGTCTTCATCGGACATAGCCCCAAGCGACGCCTCTTTTGAGTCGGGGTCGGGCTTGATGAATGGCGTCGAGCCCGGCTCCTGTTTGACTTGCGACATGGCGCCAGCGAGCCGGGATGAAAAGAAGAGCGGGCGACGAACTGTGCGAGCTGTTTCTGAGCTGTAGACAGATACAGCAGAGTCGTTGTCCTTGCGTGGAGGGCGGGAATGACAGACGTGTTGGTGATAATGCGGTATTACCTGCGTTGCTCTCTCGGCGGCTCCATCGATGAGGAAAGCCTGGAGCTGCGGCGTGGGGCGGCTCTAGGTACCTAAGGTGTCTAGCGCGCTCCAGGCCGCCACTCCGCCAGGGCTTCACCAACACATTAATATGGACAGACGACTACAAGCTTATTCAGAGAATGATAGATAGTAAAATGTGCTGTTCAGCTTTTGGTATTGTGGGATTCCTGAAAAGATGTCATTCTGACTAAGAAGGTGCTTTATAGTTATTGCACTGTGAGATTTGCAGACGTCACTGTTTATCTAGTTAGTATATTTATCGGTTTGCCAGCGCTCAACGACAACATGGTGCATTTCTTTTAGCTTCAGAGTATACCTGATTATAAGCCAGCTATTAATGAAATGTTATTGCTGTTACATTTCCAGGTCAGGACCATTGACTAAGAACGAGGTACAGTGTTCATGGTTAACAGAGACCTGAGAAAAGACACGCCATAGTTCGAACAGAGAAAAATACGCGATAAATAATTATAGATCATTCATCCACTCATTATGTATCTATTTGCCAGAGTTTCCAATGTTCAGGATCCAAGTGTCAGTGTCATGTTATGGCGTAGTACAGACTGATCGAGCTCTTATCGATAAGCGGAGCTTAACTAGGTAAACCTCGCTTCAAGTCCCGCATTTGGCTGGATCCAGAGTCGACGTATTCAGTCACCTCTTCTGCAAACGCCGCTGCCTGTCCGACATCTAGATCTATTCATCAGGTTCTGTATATCTCTGTCTATTATTTCACTAGCCACGCCATTTCCTCGTCATGGCGTCGCAGAAAGTCACAGACGCCTTGGCAGCGATCGAGTCGTCTCCCAACCAGCAGAACAAACCGCAGCTCTACAATGACCTCCTCTCGCAGATCGTCTCTACCTCATCGGAACATGAACTGGCTCTAGACCTCATTTACTACCTCGATTCGATTCTCAGCGAGAACATCAGCATCGTCGCCGCCCGCCCTCTCCTAGATTCCTTCATCAACGTCCTGCGCGACCTCTCGCCGGAAACCAAGATCAAAGTCGGCCAACATGCCACCACCCTGCTCCAGTCGCGGTCCGCATCGGTGGAAGAACAGGATTCGCGGATACGAGAGATTCTGGCGGATGCGTATGAAGCCCAAGAGGAGTACATCGCTGCGGCGCGGGCGCTGCAGGGAATCCACCTGGAAAGCTCGCAGCGTCTCGTTTCGGACGACTCCAAGGTCCGGATGTGGATTCGCATCTTGAGATTATACCTGGAGGAGGATGACACAACGAGTGCGGAGGCGTTTTTGAACAAGATTAAGAACATGCCCAGCAAGATCGAGGATCCGGAGCTCAAGTTGCACTTCCAGCTCTCCCAGGCCCGTATCCTCGATGCCCGCCGTCGCTTCCTGGACGCCAGTCAGGAATACTATAATGTCAGTTTGGCTTCTGGGGTCGATGAGGGTGATCGCCTGCACGCCCTGTCAGCGGCGATTATCTGTGCCGTTCTCGCCCCCGCCGGTCCGCAGCGATCGCGTACGCTCGCACGACTCTACAAGGATGACCGTGCGACGTCTGTGGAGGAGTTTGGGATCTTGGAGAAAATGTTCCTCGACCGGCTGTTGACGCCAGAGGAGGTTGCGGCCTTTTCGGAGAAGCTGCAGCCGCATCAGCTGGCGCAGACGGCAGACGGATCGACCGTGCTGGACAAGGCTGTTATCGAGCACAATCTGGTCGCGGCTAGCAAGCTCTACGAGAACATTACGACCGAGTCTCTGGGTACGATTCTTGGGCTCAAGGGCAACGGCGATATGACGGCGGCGGAGAAGGCGGAAGCCTACGCGGCCCGGATGGTGGAACAGGGAAGGCTGAAAGCCAGCATCGACCAGATCGACGGCGTGATCTTTTTCGACTCCGGGATCTCTGGCGTTGGCAGTACGGGATCTGTGGGACGGAACCTGCGGTTATGGGATGCTGGCGTCCAGGGGCTGGCGGAAGACGTCGAGCGGGTGGCAGCCAGCATAACGGATGCATTTCCGGTATGATCTTCCTTTCATCGAGAGGAAGAAGCTATGCTGACTTGACTGTGTGAATGATTACAGGATCTGGCGGCTGGACAGATGGTGCATTGAGCAAGGTTACGAGCGATGATTACGGAAAATAGCATGTCGATAACGACTGAGTAAAGTAGAACGATAGGCGATATTGAATGATATCATTAATTGCTGACTGAAGATTGCCATTTATTTTCTGTCTAAATAATTTCATCAACAGTAGAGCAAAGCGAATGTACTCAACACTGGAATTAAAGACTAGATAGAGTACTGTATATACCGAGCATGGTGTACGGCCTCACCGTCGGAATTATCGCATCAAGCCATATCGGCTTTCCGCCCCCGAGACTCGATCGACCCTTCTAGGGAAGCCGACCTGCATGCACCATAATGATCTTACATCTCGGAATCCGTGATGACCACTCCCTCATCCTACGGAGTACGGGATAGTTGATGCATTACTCCGACATACCCGATCCGTCCGCCAAAATATATTCCGAGCAAGGAGGAAAGAAAAGAAATATTTTTCCACGAATGAGATCTCTGGGATGTGGTTTCGAGAACGCAAAGAGGAAATCTTCACCGGGGTTCGATTTTGTGCGATTGTTATTTTTGTTTAGATGGGCAATTGCCGACGGGGTTGCAGGTGGAAGAAAGAGAAAGAGAGAGAGGTTTGGGAGGATGTTCAATAGCCGATCGGGGGGAGTTGCCTTTGTGGGTGAGGATGTAGATTAGATCGAGAGGGGAGATTATCGTTGGTGGAAAACGATCTTCTTTTTTGAGAGTGGTAGATTATTGCTACCAGGTATTGGGTTTTTACTCTACAGTGTATACTAGTAAGTAGTATGATATGTTTATGTCTAAGTAAAGAGGTGGGCTATTTTGTAGCAAGGAACGGCTCTCTAGATTGTACGGAGTACGGTAGAGGACCTTACCCCACGTCGATCAGAGGCTAGCAGAGGCCTAACAGGTTCTCTCGGGCGAGAAGCGCGATGGCTGATGGGGAGAACCTGTCGATTCGTCGCAGGAGATTTTCGGCGATGATGTTATTCACTAGCAGAGGAGCTATAATGATAATAAACTAGTTACAAAGGTCTCCAGTGATGGGTATTTTTTCTGTGGTGATTGTCAGAGATGATGGTAGATGCAGTGCTGCTGAATGGACTGTGTAGCCTGAGGCATAACCTCGGATGGCGAATAGGTACGATTCCAGATAATCAGGTTCAGCAAGACCAAGGCTGAGTAAAAGAGTGAGCAGCAAGAGAGCAAGAGAAGAGGAGCGACTAACTGAAGACAGCTAGACAGTGACTATTTGTTAGTGCCGGGCGGGGACAGGCCGGATGCTTAACACATGACGCCAGAACCTCTGTGTTAGACTATCCATGCTGACTGCGGAAGTAACACCACCATCATCCTCTCAGGGGGAAAGGAACTAGCTGGATAGATCAACATCTGGATAGATGGTCAGCCGTCATGTCATCCCATCCTCGTCTCCGGCATGTGATGGCCTCCAACCACTTCACATGCGACGGGCGGAGACCTTTCCCCAGACTTCAGCACAGACACCAGCTATCTTCTTAGTCCTATTTACTGCTAAATAATACTGGTGTATGGAGTAACTATTATTCTGTAGGATGCCCTCGTAGCTACTGAAGCAGACACAATCATATTGCTTCCCCGCAAGAAGCCATTGAGACTTAACTCCCAAGTATGGAACGCTATCCATAGTGGACTCGACAGCATCGTCCAGAACCTAATCATATTATCATCCTCCAGTGGAACGGCCCATCTCCGCCAGTGACGGCCGGCGTAATTGATTCAGGCCAGCCGATGAGCCTCGGCCGAGTGAACCACCACCGCATCCAGCATGCGTCGGCTTCTGAACGTCCACCCCGGATTGCTGGTTTCCCCATACCGCGCGCCTCGCTATTTCTTCGCCGCCATCGTCCGGCTTCTCTCTTTTCTCCTTCTCCTTTCCCCAGACTTTTCTTTCCTTGCTCTCCTCCTTCTTCTTGTTTGCATTTCCCTCATCACTCACCATGTCACAGTCCCAGAGAGTCATTGTTGTCGGTGGTGGATGTAAGCAACCAGCTTTCCCCGCATTCTCTTCCCTAGGTAATCTGTCCGCGATGATGCTGATTCTGTCGCAGTGTCCGGTCTCAGTGCCGCGCATACCGTCTACCTGAACGGTGGTAACGTCCTCGTTCTCGACAAGCAGAGTAAGTGCCCCGTCGCATTGCCAGACGCATCCTCCCAGACGCATCGCGACTAATGCATCCCAGGTTTCTTCGGTGGAAACTCAACCAAGGCTACCTCGGGTATCAACGGTGCCCTCACGCGCACACAGGTCGACCTCAACATCCAGGATTCCGTCAAGGCCTTTTACGAAGATACCCTCAAGTCCGCCAGAGACAAGGCCCGTCCCGACCTGATCAAGGTCCTCACCTACAAGTCCGCCGCCGCCATCGAGTGGCTGCAGGATGTCTTCAACCTCGACCTGACACTGGTCTCCCGACTGGGGTGAGTACAGCCATCACTACCTTTATATTTCCATTTTTTCCCAAAATGGTTCAGGATACCGGGATACCAGAGCTAACAGACGCACAGTGGCCACTCCTTCCCCCGTACCCACCGTGGTCACGATGCCAAGTTCCCTGGCATGGCCATCACATACGCCCTGATGCAGAGACTCGAAGAGCTCACAGAGTCCGAGCCCCATCGTGTCCAGGTCATCAAGAAGGCCCGCGTCACCTCCCTCAACAAGGAGGGCAACACCGTCACCGGTGTCACTTACGAGTACGAGGGACAGACTCACACCGCCGACGGTGTCGTCGTTCTGGCCACCGGTGGTTACGCCGCCGATTTCACCGGAGAGAACTCTCTCCTGAAGAAGTGGCGCCCCGACACCTACGGTCTCTCCAGTACCAACGGTACTCACGCCACCGGTGATGGCCAGAAGATGCTCATGGCCATCGGTGCCAACGGCATCGACATGGACAAGGTCCAGGTCCACCCTACCGGTCTGGTCGACCCCAAGGACCCGACCTCCAAGTGGAAGTTCTTGGCTGCTGAGGGTATGTTCACTCTATATCCCCTTTCCCTCGAAAATCTACTCTGTTCAGTCACTAACGTTCTACAGCTCTGCGTGGTGAGGGTGGTCTCCTGCTGAACTCCGACGGTCAGCGTTTCGCTGACGAGCTGGGTCACCGTGACTATGTCTCGGGCAAGATGTGGGAGGAGAAGGAGAAGGGCAAGTGGCCCATCCGCCTCATCCTCAACAGCAAGGCCTCCAAGGTCCTGGACTTCCACACCCGCCACTACTCTGGCCGTGGTCTCATGAAGAAGATGACCGGCAAGGAGCTGGCCAAGGAGATCGGCTGCGGTGAAGCCGCGCTCAAGAAGACCTTCGACGACTACAACCAGATCGCCGACGGCAAGCAGAAAGACCCATGGGGCAAGAAGTACTTCCACAACTTGCCCTTCAGCGTTGACGACGAGTTCCACGTTGCTCTGATGGAGCCCGTGCTGCACTTCACCATGGGTGGTATCGAGATCAACGACCGTGCCCAGGTGCTGAACTCGGAGAAGAAGCCCTTCGACGGCCTCTACGCATGCGGTGAGCTGGCCGGTGGTGTGCACGGTGCCAACCGTCTGGGAGGTTCCTCCCTGCTGGGCTGTGTCGTTTACGGACGTGTGGCTGGTGACAGCGCGAGCCAGCATCTGTTCCAGAAGGTCCTGTCTGGCGGCGCCTCGAGCGCCCAGCAGCGTCTGGGCCAGATCTCTCTGCACATTGACCCGTCGAACCCCGGAAAGGTCTCTGTGGAATGGAACAACGCTGGTTCTGATGGTAAGGACCCTGCCTCCGCCCGTGTCACAGCGCCCACCCCCGCTGGTCAGGGTACTCCCGCCGCTGCGTCTGAGGGCGCCAAGTCCACTGCCCAGCCGGCCGGCAAGTCTGAGCCGTCGAAGCCGACTGATATCTCCCAGTTTAAGGTCCCGGAGAAGGAGTTCAGCATGGAGGAGGTCGCCAAGCACAACAAGAAGGATGATCTGTGGATCGTCGTCAAGGGAGTCGTGTTGGATGTGACGAACTGGCTGGATGAGCACCCTGGTGGTGCTCAGGCTCTGTTCAGCCACATGGGCCGGGATGCCTCCGAAGAATTCGAGATGCTGCACGACGACGAGGTTATCCCCAAGTACGCCGCGCAGATCGTCATTGGCCGTGTCCAGGGCCAGACGCCCAGCCTCGAGTACTAAGCATCTTCCCATCCTTTTCCATCCTCAGTTGCGGAGTCGAAACATAGAACTTTGGAGTTCATGGGCCAAAAGTCCCGCAGTCTCATCTCATCTACGCCTCTCCCCTACGACCCTTGAACCCGTGTCACACATCCTCTTATCTTCTCATGTCTGTTTGCTATACCATGATGTCTCTACTTATGCTCGGATCCAAGACCCCTGGAACGGGGCAATGTACTCCTATGAATACGTTTTAGATTTGCTTCCGTGTAGCTTGAACTCGTAGCCATGAACATGGTACGTAGAGATCACCATAAGTAATTCATAGACCTCCCGCCCAGAGAGACCTCACTTTCACATGGGCCATCCAACCTCTATCCCGCTGAGAATCACAAAAGCCGAAACCCAAAGCTCCATCTGGGGAAAAGAACGCGGGGTATCAACCTAAACGCGCCACCTACCGGAAGGGAGTAATTAGTTATCACACCATGTCGCTTTGGCTGCGGGATAGCGTGCTTCATCAACGGACTATGAAATCGATTTTGTATCTGTCCACTAAGTTTGTTCTGTTCCTGGGTAATTCTCTACTCTCTCCGTCCTTTCTTTGTCTTACTTACCATTGTACTCTTTTATGATATTCTTCCTCCCTTTCCTAATGTTTGGTGTCAGTATATGCGTTCTCGAGTGTAGGAGGCCCGAGTTCAGTTCAATATCTGTGCTTATTCCTCGTAGGGTGGGGTCATTGATGAGGAATATGTTATTTGTTTTTATTCTATTTTTGAATGGATAGTATGCTATGCTATGCTGTTGGGGATACTTTGTCTAAAGTCTCTGTGTCTATATACTGTTGTGGAAACTAGCCCAGCATCTCCATTCGTTTTATCTTCGTATCTTCTATTTTTAGCTTTTAATGGACATGTATATATGTACATCGAATGTGGATATCATGCACTGCCATTGAATCTCATGTCACGTAAGAAACAATAGGGTATCTAGAAGGAAGGGAAACCGATTACTGAACGCAACGCATCATGTCATGCCTGCATGTGCTGCAGAATCATCCGTAGTCTCCGCACAGCAGGGCCTTCCTCGCTGGGAGGAGCTTCCTCGTTCTTCTTCTCCTCGATCTCTTTCTGCGCAGCTTCGAGTGCTGGTCGTAGATAGCCCCAGACTTCGTCGTGATATCGCTCCTCGACAGCCACCCAGTCTTCTGCGCCGGGAAGATGGTGGAGGACGGAGTCGCGGAGAGCAGCTGTGTCGGTGGCGGGGGAATCTTGAGCTAAGAATGCGTCGATATCGGGAATCAGACTCTGGGATGTGATTCTATGTTGTTGGTTCGGAGTCTCTGAAGCCATGGAGGGGTTGCGTCGAAAGGACTCGATGATCTGTACCTCTGATGCCGTCAATGGCGGTACTGAGTCAAGGTCTGTCGAGTCGATTTGGTTCTCTTCTGTAGGGAGGAATTCAGGTTGGAAGGACGGGTCGGCGAGGAGGGAGACGACGGCGGAACCGTCTGAGGGTAATGTCGTTGGCTGTGCACTTTGCGCAACGGGGATCGTAGGTTCTTGCGAGTGATGACGAGCTTCCCAAGTGGTGTCGAATGTTGCGAGGTCGCTATCCGCCGCATGTCCCTGCTCTCTGCTTTTCCCTTTCCCTTTCGCATCAGAAAGATCGACCGGGTTGTCTAGGAAGTTGTCATCCACGCCGCGCTGGAAGTCGTCCTGCGTCAACGGATCCAGATGAAACCCGCCCTCCTGTGTGGCTCCTGAGCGAAACGACGCAGGAACAGAGCCCTGTGCACCCTGCTCTGCTGCAGAGGATCCAAGCCCACTGGAGCCATGTGACTGGAAGCTTTCCGCTGCTGTTGATGAGCCGGATAGTGCGCGCGGGGCAGAAGAGCCGGCCTTGCTGCCGTTTGCCAAGGACTGTGCGAGATCTGCAGGCAGATTATATGCTCCAGGCGCAGAGATGGCATTTCTGAGGAGACCAGAGGCCGAGTCCTGGATTCTGCTGGCCATGGACTTATTGCCGGAGGCATCCTGTCCAGATTGTCTGTCCGGCGCATCCGATGGCGGTTCTTTCCGCGCTTCCTTCCCTTTGTCTTTTTCAGACATGATGGATGACTGTGACGAGAGACGTGGATAGCAAACTGGGATGTGTGATTTCCCAAACAGGAAGAACCGTCTGACACTGGCAGTTGTGTAAGACCAGCGCTAGATGTTCAATGGTGAGTAGTGATTCGGCCCAAAGGAGAGAGACTCAGTAGAGGAGAGTCAGGACGAGCCCAACAGAGGTGCTTCGAAGTCCAGGTCAGTAGCAGTCAGTATATACAGCATTCAAGATCGAGAAAAGCAGTCAACGATCCGGCATTTCGGTTAAAATAACGTTAGAGTCGTCAAACGGAGGGCTTCCGGCATGTGAGTGGTTCCCCCATATGGAGGAGAACCGGGTGGTCCAGGTCTGGAAGTATATTCGACTGTGGCTCGACGTCACGCTGATCGCCCGTCTGGGACTGTCAGTAAGTAGTTATTAAGACATTCAGGCACATCTGTATGTCTGTCCGTTCGTCTGTGGTCAAAGAGGTGACTGCAAGCTATAATTAATTAATTCACCCCCACCAGCCGGAACCACCCGTGCTGTTCGTGCTGGCCGTTTGTTTCACTGACAAAGGCAGAGTGAAAGGTTTGGCTGCCGCACGCGTCGAGCTGGTGCGAACTGGCTGGGCCGCCGAGGACGGGCAAACTCCCCACCACCGTCCACGAACCCGCCTCACCTCAACCACACCGAACCAAGACCGGATCTCACGACTGAACGGCGTTGCTGCACCAGGTCAGCCTCTCCAGATCCTCTTGCCTGAAGCTATCTCCCTCTCTGCACTGATTGCTTCCTCACGTCCTGGCCGGTCGTCGCTGTGTCGCATCTTGCTCTCCAGGCCGTCCATCATTTGTCCTTCCAGCCTGTTGCAGTGACTGAGTTGGCCGACCCTGCCCTGTCTGACGTCGCAACACCAAACCCCCCATCGTGTTCTTGCTCCAGCCCTTTCCACGCCCAGCTCGCCCTTTGGAGCCCTTTGTCAACTCTCCCATCCGCTTCGTGTCGTGGAGGAACCGCTTGTTCGTTACGCTTCCGCGCCCTCTTTTCTGGTCTCCGCCGGCACACGCTACAGCTTGCTACTGAGGGGCTCCCGAGCGTCATCTCTGATATCAAAACGCCCTGAGAGACCACCACATCTCAGAACCATTCCCCGCAGTGGCACTGTCTTCGTAACGACGAAAAGAAAAACCACTTTGATTCTTGTGCCTCCGCTACCCGACGCAGGGTGGTACTTGAAAGATGGTAGACGGAGATCCAGGTACGCCTACCTGGAAGTTCACGCAGTAAGTATCCCGTTAAAATTAAACCATGCATGTTGTATTACTTTCTCTTGCGATACCGGACCAGCTATCTTCATTATCTTCAAATGGACTGCGCTGCAAAAAAGAATTTCTGGAGTTACCTGCAGATGCTGGCTGGTGGGGGTGATGCCTATGGCCTCATCACGTTGCCTCGTCACGTTGGATATGATTGGAAGGTCGACCCGTTGCTGATACTGGATGACAGATGTTTTGGCGATAAGGGCGATGTCGAAGATATCACAGAGGGTATGTATTCTTCCAGTCGATCTGTTTTGGACTGCTCAACTAACGTGTGCGGCCACACCAGCTGATATTATATCAACCGTCGAGTTCGACCACACTGGTAATTACCTCGCCACAGGAGATAAGGGTGGAAGAGTAGTCCTGTTTGAGCGGAACGAAACGGTAGCGATTCCCCGATCCCCTTGGTGAATCGCATGGTTCTGATCTCCCCTGCAGAAAAAGACATGCGAATACAAGTTCCACACAGAGTTCCAGTCGCACGAGCCGGAATTTGACTATCTAAAATCGTTAGAGATCGAAGAAAAGATCAACAAGATAAAATGGTGTAGACGACAAAACGCCTCCCACTTCCTCCTTTCAACCAACGACAAGACGATAAAGCTGTGGAAAGTGTTCGACAAGTCGCTGAAGGTGGTCGCGGAGAACAACCTCTCGTCAGAGTTGACTCCTGGCGGAGCCGTGGGCGGAGGCGGTGCTCCTCGCGCACCGCGGGTGTCGTTCAAGGACCCTGCCGCGTTGAAGCTTCCTCGCATGACGCATCACGACACCGTCGTTGCAGCCGTACCCCGAAGAACCTATGCCAATGCCCACGCCTACCACATCAACAGCATTTCCGTGAACAGCGATGGAGAGACGTTCATCAGTAGCGACGATCTCCGAATCAACCTATGGAACCTTAATATTCAGGACCAGAGCTTCAACATTGTCGATATCAAACCAGCTAATATGGAGGAGCTGACGGAGGTGATTACGGCCGCTGAGTTCCACCCCACCAGTTGTAACTGGTTCATGTACGCGAGCTCCAAGGGAACGATCAAGCTGGCGGACATGAGACAGAGTGCATTGTGCGATCAACACCAGAAATGTGAGTTTCCCACCCGAATCGTCTTTTCTGACAGAGAACACCGCTGATGTTCAATTCCCTAGTGTTCGAACAAGAGGAAGACGCTTCTTCCCGTTCTTTCTTCTCCGAAATCATCTCCTCCATTTCTGACGTTCGATTCTCCCATGATGGCCGCTACATCCTTTCGAGAGATTACTTGACGGTGAAGATCTGGGACGTCAATATGGAGAGACAACCCATCAAGACAATCCCTATCCACGAACATCTACGACCCCGTCTGTGCGACACGTATGAGAACGATAGTATCTTTGATAAATTTGAGGTCGTCTTCTCAGGCGATGCTGAGAACGTCATGACCGGAAGCTACAACAACAACTTCATGATCTACCCGACTGACCCGACCAAGGAGACGGAGGTGGTATTGCAGGCAGATAAGTCCGCTTTCAAGGCGAAGAAGGTCGGAGTGCCAACGCCGATCAATAAGAACGGCAAGAAGGGTGGCTCAAGAGCTGGTAGCCCTGCGGGCCCCGGCTCACGTATGAGGAAGGAGACCGACGCGGACCAGATCGATTTCAACAAGAAGATCCTACATATGAGCTGGCATCCATTTGAGGATAGTATTGCAATCGCCGCGACCAACAATGTAAGTGTCTCCTTTTCCGACATCGTGCATGATGACTCGTCTAGTTGCTATGATGCTAATTATCTTGTAGCTCTTCGTCTTCTCTGCACTCTAAGCAGTGACTTTCTGGCAATGATGTGATGGGTTGATGTCAATTATTGACGGGATGGGGGTGACGAGCGACCTTGAAGGTCGATATGATGGATATAAGGCCTGATACGAAGATAAAATGGTAGCAGCAACAGGGACAGATTCAATCCAAGTTGCCAGTTCAGATAAACCTGGAATTCGGCCCATACTTTTTCCTTGCCCTTCCCCAACTGTTTTGGTCTATTGCACCCTTTTGTGACCCTCCCCACCATTCTCCTTTGCATGGTTCAGACTTTTGTCAAGGCGTTACCTCTGGCACCCGGTAGACGCTGAACTTTCATTTCCTACGTTCCCCCTTCGCGCGTCCCATCTCCCCAGAGTGTGCCGCTCTTTTAGTAACACTACCCCATGAATAGCTTTTGGAGGCATCGAGATACGTGGACGCTAAATTATTGTGACGGTGGGGAACCCTGGCACCGGGCTACGAAACCTGGTTGCCAGCTTACGGCTCGGAGCAGAGAAATACATTGCATGTGTTTGATCATTAGAGGTTATGCAGCTCGTTTTAGAACAGGAATATATTTCAGCTAAGCGGACAATGAGTTCACGTTGTACGGTACGTAGTTGAATGAACTCGACATAGTTAATTGCAGCTAGTCGTAATTGCCAGCGTAGTGTCTGGACAAAGGCTATATTATCGAGGAGAGCCATATGATAGAGGAGACAGCGAAGATGGCTGTTTAGAGATTGACGGTAATCCTGGGATTGCTTTCTGGACTGTATCCTGCTCTCTGGACGCAAGCACATGTAGACTACTGTAACTATCTACTGTCGGCGCCGAGTATTTCCCCAGAAACGCCGACGCAGCCAATCAACTCCGGGCGGATCAAGACCGGAAAATCCCAGCTCCGAGCCCACTGGAGCCTTTCCTTATCCGGTTTAGAACGATGAATCTTGACCTCCGCCCTCCAGGGCCGACCCGTGATCGGTCGCGCGCAAACCATCGTCACTAATGGTTGCTTGCTCCGATAATCATCCTCCTCGTTTTACCGTGATCCATCTATACTGACTGCCTTGTCCTACTCAGCACGGGGTCTGGCAGGGAGTACTGATTATATGTCTTGTCTTTCGCTTTTCTAGATTCCAGCAGCTATGTTCCTGTTACAGATCCTTTAGGAGCCCAGAAGACCCAGATCTAGCGACAAGAGCCTGAGAGAGAGCAAAGCATTCAACCGCAGAGCTTATTGCAAGGCCAGCTCGGCCCGATCCTTACGACCCCCTTCCTCCTTTTTTGCGCTGTTGAGACTACGCAAGACGGCATCTTTTGTGTTTCCTTGAGATCAGGTTCATGCGTTGATAATGAATCCCTCCGGTAATGATAACTGGCACTCTGCTGGGGGCCCGCCTTCGCACCCGGGGATGGACCAGTTAAATCAACAGCCACGGCCCCTGGGGTCGTTTGGGTATGTGCTTTCCTTCACGCTGGCTTTGCGCATTTAGGCTGCCTGTCTATGTCTGTGAAGAAAAAGAGAGAGTCTCTGGCTAACTGCTTGTTTTCACTGTATGCAGTCAGAACCCGCCTCAGCAGGGACCATCTTCACAACCACCCGCGGGGCCCGTTCTACCGCCTCCAGCTGGTAAGAGATCGACTATTTTCATTTCCCCAGGAGATCAAACATGGCTATGGGCTTTTAGCTGACGTGTATTCGGGTTCAGGTCCTTATCATCAGCCGTCTGGCCATTCGTTACCTGGTTTGGCGGAATTAAGCCAAGGGCCTGGTGGTCCGCACCAGCCGTTTGGACAACATCCCCAAGGCCCCTCCCATAGCGCTGGCCATTCACTTCCTGGAATCGGCCAGGCGATGCAACATCCTTCTCCGCAGCCGCTGAACCGAGAGCGCGAAAGAGACTCTAGGGAGCGCGAGATGATTGAGAGACAGCGGCAGGAGGAGATGGTGCACCGGGAGCGAGAGCAGCGCGAACGAGAGAGGGAACAACAAATACAGCAGATGGAACGCCAACAGCGCGAACAGCAGCATCACCCTGTTCAGAGCCACACGGGTTCTATTCCGATTCACCAGCCCGTCGCCTCGAAAGTCCCCAACTCGATCCACGGACCGAATGGGTTGCTGTCGAACCTCGGTGCAAACCCGCCGCCAAATCCCCAACAGAGCGCGATGCAGTCTTCTGGTGGCCCGGGTGGCATGTATGGCCCTCAGATACAGCATGGTGAAGGAACGCCTAGGCCTTATATGCAGCATCCTCCTCAAGGTCCCCCAGGACAGCCCATGCTTGGCTACAATGGCTCAGCTCCTCAGATTCCTGGAGGCGTTGTAGCCCTAGCGCAGGGCCAGCAGCCCATTCTCAATGTGAGTTAATACATCCTCAAATTGATTCTGTGATACCCTCTTATTTTCTCTCATCGCGGCGTCGCGTGCCGTCGCGATGGAAAACAAATCTCTGCACCATAAGTTTGGGTGTGAATGGAAAACATTTGCTGATATACTCGCAGGATGCGCTGAGCTACCTTGACCAGGTTAAGGTACGCTTCGTCGACCAGCCTGATGTGTATAATAGATTCCTCGACATAATGAAGGACTTCAAGAGCCAAGCGTGAGTACTCCCCGCACCTGCTTGTAGGAAGATTGCCTGACTCTCGTAGCATCGATACCCCAGGAGTTATCCAGCGTGTCTCAACGCTCTTCAACGGCCATCCCGCCTTGATCCAAGGATTCAATACCTTCCTTCCCCCAGGTTACCGTATCGAGTGTGGAACGGAGGATAACCCAGATGCGATTCGCGTAACCACACCATCGGGAACGAATACTCTGTCAATGACGCGCCCACGTCCCTCCATGGAGGCGACTGGGGAATTGGCTCCTTCGGGGGGACTTCATCCTGGTCGTCCTGATTACTATGATCAAGCTCGCCCTGGCTGGCAACAAGCTCAGCACCAGGCGCAGCAGGGCGGGATTCCCCCTTCGTATTCCCCTGGAGCTCGTATGATGGGCCCTGGTATCTACGGGCAACAAGGCCAGAACCAGCCTCAAGACCCGCATTATGAGTATCAGAGCCAGCAGGAGCAACAAGCGTCTGCTGCGGCTCTCGCCCACCAGCAACAGGAGCGTGGTGTCTCGCAGCTGCAGAGTGCTGTGTCAGCAGCCGCTGGTGGTGCCGGGCGTCAATCCATGATGCAGGCTTCCCCCGGAGCAGCCCAGGGTTCTGGTCTTACTCAGCCTATGAGTAGTCTGGCCGGCATCGGATCTGGAGTGCTCCAAGGCTCTCAAACCGATCTTAACAAGCGTGGTCCCGTTGAGTTCAATCATGCGATTAGCTATGTCAACAAGATCAAGGTTAGTGAACACGAGCGACGTCGATATAAACTTGTAGATCGAGGACTGACCATATATTCTTTTGTTAGAATCGCTTTTCCAGTGCCCCTGAGATCTACAAGCAATTCCTTGAGATCCTGCAAACTTATCAGCGCGAGTCGAAGCCCATCCAAGACGTTTATGCCCAGGTAACGCAGCTGTTCAACACTGCTCCCGATCTCCTCGAGGACTTCAAGCAGTTCCTCCCAGAATCTGCAGCACAGGCAAAGCAGCAGGCACAAGCAGCACGCCAGGCCGCGGAAGATGCTGCTCCTGTGAGCAATGTTCGTGGAGAGCCGGGATACTCCACTGCTGGTGTTTTGGCACAGTCTCAGACACCCAGCCGCGATGTAAAGATGCCACCATTGGGACAGTTCAATGTCAAGGACTCTGCAAAGGATGGTAAGAAGCGTAGAGGCGGACCCGGCGCACCTGGTAGTCTGGGTTCAGTCCCAGGACCTTCCTCGACTGTGGACGCTGCACGAATGACCGATGCTCAAGCTCGGGCGCAGGGACTTCAGGTTGGAAATGGCAATAAGGTAAGTGAATCATTGTTCTCTTTGTTCTTTGTCCAATGGCGCCGGTCAATGGTGGTGTTATTCATGAATGGCCTCAATGGGATGTCATTCACGTCGAGTCATTTTTTTCTGGAGACACGACATCCCACTTCAGAAGCCAACTTCTTCTCTGCTACACCTTCTCTCCAACATCTTCTCTCCAACATCTTCTCTGCTGCAACTCACCATACTCCATCACATCTCACAAGCCCTCTTTGCCCCTCACCTTGCTGGCAAGGTGAGATCCTATGATCTCTAAACTTCTCGAGTTCATCTCTCGTTTCTCCCTCCTCCTCCTCCAGAGATCCTTGCTGGTCAAGGATCTCAGCTCTCACGTCGGGTAGCTTAGGCCGCCGACTTCAACAGAATGGCTCCCAGGAAGCCTACCTCCGCCAGAAAGGCGGCGCCGAAGGGTGGGAAACCCCCTAAGGCAGCTACAAAGAAGACTGCGGGCAAGAAATCCCCGAAGACGCCCTCTTCTGAGGTGCCTGCTGCCAACCAGGGCACGGCCTCAAAGAGATCATCTTCGCCTCGGATGACGACTCGGTCGATGGCGGCCAGGCAAAAGGCGGGGGCTGAGCCAGCAAGCAACACCTCTTCGCTGGTCGAAGAGGTGATCCCTCCTCTCGCGGAAATATCAGAGGTTCCGCGGAGGGATACTGGCAAAAGGGTGAGGTTCCTCGTCCCAGAGGAGCCAAGCCCCAGCCCCCAGCCCGAGCCTGCGTCCGAACCGTCCAGGAAGAGGAAAAGGGGACGGGAGACTCCCGCTTCGGAGGCAGGGGGAGAGGAAGAAGAGGATGGGGACGCAAACAAGCGCCCCAGAATCTTCGACCTCGACCCCGATGTCGCAACCATCGGGATGTTCGTACTGAGGGAGGTGGCCCCAGTTACTCCAGTCAACCGTGCCGTCATGGAATGGCTGATGAAGACTGGGCCACCCACCCCTCTGGTATTGAACATCCTGGACACCTCCGAGGATGAGGACGATTCCGCATAAGCAGTTCTTCACCGACTGGGAGTGGAGGAGGAGGAAGGAAGGGGCTGTCCGTTGCGAGCGACGGCAGCCTCAAACACCATGCAAACTACCATGGATTGACCGGCGCCGTTCATTTTGTCTTTCGTTGTCTCCGGCACCATGCGGTTTGCTAATACCCTTTCTTGAAGCGCGCCAAGGTTCACCATACAAAGCCAACGCAGATTGAGGCTCCTGCCGTATCACCAACACTCGTCCCAGCTCTTCCAGAGCCCATTCCACCTACGTTCTCACTCACGCCAAACCACGACGAGTTCGCCTTCTTTGACCGTGTCAAGAAATTCATCGGAAACAAGCAGACCTTCAGCGAGTTCCTCAAGCTGTGCAATCTCTACTCGACCGATCTCATCGACAGAAATGTTCTTGTGAAGAGAGCTGCTGGGTTTATCGGCTCCAATCAAGAACTTATGTCATGGTTCAAGCGTTTCATGCATATCGATGATCCAGAGGACAAGATCATAGATCTGAAGCCCAAGCAGGAGTCTGGCGTTGTCAATCTCTCTCATTGCCGTTCTCTGGGACCAAGCTATCGTCTTCTACCTAAGCGCGAGCGCCAGAAGCCTTGCAGCGGCCGCGACCAGCTGTGCTACAGCGTGCTGAACGACGAGTGGGCATCTCATCCCACCTGGGAATCCGAAGACTCTGGTTTCGTTGCGCATCGTAAGAATCAGTTTGAGGATGCGTTACATCGGATCGAAGAAGACAGACACGACTATGATCACCACATCGAAGCGTGCACCCGCACTATCCAGCTCATTGAGCCTATCGTCCAGCAACTGCTAGTCATGTCAGAAGCGGAGCGAGCTGCCTTCAAGCTGCCTCCCGGACTTGGTGGACAAAGTGAAGCAATTTACCAGCGCGTGATCAAGAAGATTTACGATCGCCAGCGTGGACAGAAGGTCATTCAGGACATGTTCGAGAGGCCATGCCACATCCTTCCTATTGTTCTCTTCCGTCTTAAACAAAAGTGTGAGGAGTGGAAAGCTAGCCAGCGCGAGTGGGACAAGGTGTGGCGCGAGCAGACGCAGAAGGCCTACTGGCGTAGTCTGGATCACCAAGCCATCGCCAGCAGGGGCAGCGACAAGAAACTCTTCGTGGCCAAGCATATCCAACACGAGATCCAGGCGAAGTTCGAGGAGATCAGGAATCTCCACAAGAGTGGCTACCAGGTGCCCAAACACCAGTTCGAGTTCGCCTTTACGGATCCAGCTGTCATTATCGATGCTACTCACTTGCTGCTCATCTTCATCGATCGCAACTCTGCTGGATTCGGATCCGACCCTCAGCGGGTGATGGCATTCATCAAGGATTTTATCCCCGTATTCTACGGCATGGATCGCGACACTTTCCACATGTACATGAATGAGGTCTCCAGTGAAGCGTCGCCCGGGGAAGAAGTCGATGAAGACAGCGTGGCTCCCGAGGATGTTTCTACTACTCGCAGCAAGCGAGCTGTCAATGGAAAGAAATTGGATCTTCTGCGTGACGTGCTGGAGCGTCGCACTGAGAGATCTAACCGTGGCGACAAGGAAGGCAGCGCCTCCATTAGCCGCGACGGAACTCCTGATGCAGTGCTGATTCCATCGACCCCGATTCCGGATCCCACTGAGCCGTTCGACGTTGCAGAACTGAAGTGGATGGAACACCCTGGCCAGGGCAACTTCAACCTGCAGCGGGAATACATTCTCAACGAATCTTACGAGAAGAAGGTCCACCACCTATACGCGAACCTGAACATCTACTGCTTCTTCCGCACTTTTGAGATCCTCTATTCTCGCTTGCTCCGCATCAAGCTTCACGAGAAGGATGCACATGAAGATGTTCGACGCGCCCTGCAGCCCAAGGCCGCGCATGACCTTGGCATGATCGACAAGTTGCCTACTGATTTCCTATATGATACCGACCCCAAGGCCAACTTCTACCAGCAAATCGTACGCATGTGCGAGGAAGTCATCAAGGGCGACATGGAAGCGACTCACCTCGAGGAGACACTCCGTCGATACTGGCTGAAGAGCGGATACCAGTTGTACAACCTGGAGAAGATGCTTTCTGGTATTGCTCGATTCGCAGGTGGCATTTTCAACAGCGATCCTAAGGATAAGAGTGTCGACATCATCAACCTGTTCTTCAAGGAGCGAGATCGGGAGGAGACGACACACAACCAAGAGATCCAGTACCGCAAGCAGGTGGAGAGGCTTGTGAAAGATGGCGATATTTACAGAATCACCTACGTAAGTTCTTACAGATTGTCTCTGTTGGAGCATGACTGACAACTTTGAATAGGACCCTACTAGCCAGCGCACGAAGATCCAGCTCATGACACCAGAAGACAGCACCCTGGAGAACGAAGAGCTGAGCCAAGAGGCACGCTGGTCGTACTACGTGTCCGCCTATACTATGCGTGATCCGACGGAAGGGGTTCCGTTCTCTCAGATGCGCATGCCCTTCCTCAAGCGCAACCTTCCTCCGAAGATGGAGCAGGACGAGGAATACAACCGCTTCTACCGTCCCCTGGTCAACCACGACGGCCTGGTCATCCGCATCTGCGCCAACAGTTACCACATCTTGTATGAGCCTGGTAGCTACGACTGGTGGTGGCGTCCGTCCGCGCCGGGTCAGGAGTCGGCGGAAGAGAAAGCCAAAGAAGAAGCGGCAGTCAAGGAGCGCCGTCGGGACCGGTTCATGGAGAAGTTCGTCAATAATCCCAGCTGGGCGCATGGGCTGAGCAAGGACGAAGTGGATGAATCCAACCAGCGCTTCCGTTCGTGGGTCAAGGGACCTGAAGCTGATGAGACCGCTCCCCCCGAGAAGACGGAAGAAGAGCCGCAGCCTCAGGAGAAGGAAGACACCGAGATGGCAGAGGCAGAGCAGCCATCTCCATCGGAGAACAAAGAGTAAAGGTTGGCGCCTGGGGAAACGGGCAACAGCAGGGCGTTCACGTGACTTTATCAGGACCATACGGGGGGTTGCTTTGATTGCACCATAATACCGCCATGTATCATGCATTCTTCTCTTTTATTCATGCTCTCCTTTTGTTACCCTCTGTTGTGTCTTCCATGGGACCTTTCGAGAATGGAGTTGATTGATGGGCCCTGGTTGTTGGCGGTTGGGACGGTGGGCTGCCAGTGCGTGTGTCCCCCTTTAGGGACGTTCCACAGTGGCGCCATCGATCGAGAGAACGAGGGGAGATGCAACAACTGGGGGAGTTGTGGGGGTGCTCTGGGGAAACACACGGATTGGCATGCGGAGGGCAGCCGAAGGAGTAGCGGACAGTGGCATCAGGACATATTACTGTGTAGGGAACCGCACGGATGGACAAAATGTATTCTAGGGCATGTCTTTTCTTTTCTTTTCTCTCTTGCTTGTTGAATGTTTGAACTGTTTTTCTATCATGAATTCCAACCGGATCTTTTGTACGATACGATGTTTCTTCCTCGAGTAGATTCTCTGTTAACCTGGTCGTGTTGTTGTTGACCTTCTAGTCCTACATTAGAGTTTGTAACTAGTATTCTGCTCGAAGGACAGTTCACCCTCTAGGGGCCATAATCACACCCATCCATCCATCGTCCTGACTAGTAATATTAGTAGTAAATAACCATAACGAGTACGATACACGTTCCAACGAAGTCCCCAGGGGAGCCAACCTATGGTATGAAGGACCGCAGTGCTGGCCCGTTTCGGCAAGCCTGCGGGACAACGATTCTCGGGACGGCGGAGCGCTGACATAAGGCAGGGGACAGCAGCCAAAGCTCCGTGTGCCCGAGAGATGATAGCCGAAGAAACCGGCAGCCCAGAGGGAAGTTCCCATCGTTTTTACCGGTGGATTCGGTGGACCAGGGGAGGAAAGCACTCGGCTTCGTGGAGGACTGGACCGGCAGTGGTAGAGTTTGCTAGTTTGCCTTACCATATTTCATCTCATCAGGAGACAGGAGACAGACAGATAGAGACTGACTTCTCTGGTTTTCGAGTGAGTAACTCTACGAGTCAACTGTAATAAGGGTCCAGTGATTAGCTAGTTCAAATTTTTTGCCATCAGACGGGGCATGGCATGGCATGGTATGACTTCAATCAGTTGTGGTCTGGGGTAATAATATACCAGAAGGAACATGAGAGAAGAACCACTCTGAAATGCGCACTGGTCGATTGGTCCAGAGCGCGTAAGTGATCTCAACGTGGGACTGAATGCCTGCTCTGATTGGGCAGATCTGGGCTGGGAGGGCCGAGATTCTGCCGGACCGGAACTGGATTGGCCGAAGCTTTACGTCACTTTGAAGCAGGAGATCGTTGAGAAGGGAAGGCGCGATGCAGTGTAATTCGCGAGAGAAGGAAGGAGCGACGAAGAGGCAGACACAGATTATATCATCCTGGATCAGTTGTCCTGAGTATTAACTATCATTGCTAAGTTATTGCGGTGGTTCTGATTGTGCTTCTGATTCAACTGAGTCTCTAATTGGAGTGCACTGCTTGTACTACTTACTGCTCGTTGCGTTTATTAAGATCAATTATTCCCTGGCTCCAGACAGCTCCTCTCGAACTACCTACCTAACCAACTAACCAGCTTACTCCTGGCTAGCGAGTTAATGAACTGGTATTATTCGAGAACTACCTAACTACTCCATAATATCAATACAGTATCGCCAGTGACAGTAAGTAACAATACATACGTCTGCAGCCACGGCCCCAGCTTCTTCCTCGTCCGCTCCCGGATTGTCCGCTCCCCTCCCTCTCTCCACCTTTTTTTTGCTCTGCCCGTGGGGATTGCTCCCTTTTTCTTCTTTCTTCCTTGCTCCTCCCTCTTCTTTTCTTTCCTTCCTCCATCCTCTTCTCTCTTCTGTTCTGACCATCTCCTCTCCTCTACCCCAGACGTCTCGCTGTGTGGAGTCGTTGTCAATCCATCATGGCTGCTTCCGCCCTTCTGAAGAGCCGTGTTCAGCGGGCCTCGTACCTGAACAAGCTGGCAAAGGCTGAGGATCTCATCAGCCTCTTCCCCAATGGCACCTACATCGGCTGGTCCGGTTTCACGGGTGTTGGATACCCCAAGTGAGTCTTGATTCCATCCCTCTATCCCTTGGGATCGTGCGCGATCTATATCGGTTATCAACCCGGCGCAACGGAAGCTAACTCGAGAATCTCTTGCGCGCTTCCAGGAAGGTGCCCACTGCTCTCGCCGACCATGTCGAGAAGAACAACCTGCAGGGTCAGCTCAAGTACAACCTCTTCGTCGGCGCCTCGTCCGGCGCAGAGACGGAGAACCGATGGGCCAAGCTCAACATGATCGAGCGCCGCAGCCCTCACCAGGTCGGCAAGGAGATCGCCCGCGGTATCAACAACGGTAACATCAAGTTCTTTGACAAGCATCTGAGCATGTTCCCCTCGGATCTGGTCTACGTAAGTTCTCATCCTGCCGAGTCAATGGCTTGGGTTTCGTGTTTTGAGTCTCTCAGATCAAGTGGCTGACATGCAATTGCAGGGCTGGTACACCAAGGACAAGCCTGGCAACAGACTTGATGTGGCCGTCATTGAAGCTTCTGCCATCACCCCCGAGGGTGGTATCATTCCTGGAGCTTCCGTCGGTGCCTCCCCGGAGCTCGTCCAGATGGCCGACAAGGTCATCATCGAGGTTAACACCGCGAGCCCGTCGTTCGAGGGTCTGCACGACATTACCCTCTCGGACCTGCCCCCAGGCCGCAAGCCCTACCTGATCATGGCTCCTGAGGACCGCATCGGTACCTCCTACATCCCCGTTGACCCCGAGAAGGTCGTCGCCATTGTCGAGTCCGACTACCCGGACCAGACCCAGCCCGTCAGCCCCGAGGACGAGGTCTCCCAGGGTATTGCCGGCAACCTGATTGAGTTCCTGCAGCACGAGGTCCAGCACGGCCGTCTGCCCAAGAACCTGCTGCCCATCCAGTCCGGTATCGGTAACATTGCCAACGCCGTCATCGGTGGCCTGAGCAAGGGCGGTGCCAACTTCAGCAACCTGAAGGTCTGGACTGAGGTGCTCCAGGACTCTTTCCTGGACCTCTTCGACAGCGGCAACCTGGACTTTGCCACCGCTACCTCCATTCGTTTCTCCCCTGACGGATTCAAGCGTTTCTACGACAACTGGGAGCGCTACGCCGGAAAGCTGCTGCTCCGTTCCCAGCAGGTCTCCAACTCGCCTGAGATCATCCGTCGTCTGGGCTGCATTGGTATGAACACTCCCGTCGAAGTTGACATCTATGCCCACGCCAACAGCACCTGTGTGATGGGTTCGCGCATGCTGAACGGTCTGGGTGGTTCTGCCGACTTCCTCCGTAACTCCAAGTACAGTATCATGCACACTCCCTCCGTGAGACCAAGCAAGACCGACCCAACCGGTGTCTCCTGCATTGTTCCCATGGCTACCCACGTTGACCAGACGGAGCACGACCTCGACGTTATCGTTACTGAGCAGGTAAGTCTCTTCCGTTTACCACCGTGAAGGAGGATAGTCCGATGCTAACTATATATAGGGTCTGGCTGATGTCCGTGGTCTTTCTCCTCGTGAGCGTGCCCGCGTCATCATCAAGAAGTGCGCCCACCCCGACTACCAGCCCATCCTGACGGACTACTTCGACCGCGCCGAGTTCGAGTGTCTGAAGAAGGGAATGGGCCACGAGCCCCACATGCTCTTCCAGGCCTTCAAGATGCACCAGAACCTGGCCGAGAAGGGAACCATGAAGATCAACTCCTGGGAGTAAACGGTCTCTTGGGATAGGTTTTGGTTTCTGGTTCTGGGAAGCGACAGCATGAATTTGGGCATGTATACTATATATATTTGTTGTTATTTCTGAGTTATGGTCGAGATCTCTAGCGTAGATTTCAGTCACCGATCTTTTCGGTTCCGCCGTCACATGGAACTAGAAAAATTTCATTGCATTTGGATATCCATGAATGAATGATATGCACTTGACTATTCTTGCACTACATATCTCCGGAGAATTGTAGATGTCACTTCTAACCACGTATCGATTGGACCCGCGTCGGAGGGTTCTACCAGATGCAGTAAGATAGGTAGGAAGTCGAACTTGGCGCTCAATGAATTTCGCGAAAGTGGATCGAGTACCAGCCCAGTGGTTTTCAACCAACTTCTAATACCACACAGTCTTACGGATTCCTCGGGTGGATATGGTTGAGTATGGTTGCTGTCATATTTCCGGATCTTGGGGATGTTCCTGGCCAGAAGCGCATAACGTGAGCATAATTTTGTGAGACACGCGGAAAATGTGGCTTGTTCCGGTCCTTCCTACGGGCTCTTTTCTTTTCTTTTCTTTTCTTTTCTTTTAGGCTGTCTGTATGGTAAATATCGTACCGGATTATGTGCTGTTGCCATTCTCTTCTGCGAGAGGCTTTTGAGTACCTAATTTACTTGTTTAGTGTGTCTTCAATATATGGTATAGCTCCATGTATAGTTCGGGGTATAGAATCTCGCCAGAGACTGTATCTACAGTATTGGCTAGAACTGATTTGATCCCATCAGGTTTCCATATTTAATAGTCATACGTGATACCATATTCACAAAGCCATCATTTGGGAGTTGTTTCATTGTTTTCTTGGTTCATTTGCTGAGAAGGCATACTCTGGAAGTACTCCTGGTTCTTCCGTTGTTGTCTTGTACTTAGCGAAACGGTCATCGGCAACCTCCGATGCGGGCGCTAAGCTCCATACATAGTTGCTTGCTGCGCCGTCCTGTCGGGTGTTTTTCCTGTGATTCTTTTTTAGGATTATTACGAGTCAGTCTAGCAAAGAGCCGCATCGGATGTTTTCTGTGCGAGGGTGGCGTTATCTTCAATAATAGTGGTTGGGGAGTAGATAATATGGTGACTTATGGTACGGTCTTGCGGGGATTCCCGATCGTCAGTCGAGACCGGCAAGCCGAGATTCGATTTAGTCTGGTCTACCATCGACTAAGTCAAGTAGACTTCGGCTCTCCAGACGCATCGATCAGACCACTTCAGCTCGAGTCACTTTGGTGATGCTGCCCTCGCCCGGTTCTTCCCTGCGTAAGGCCAGCTTTGTTCCGACTTTCTCCTCGTCGTTCAGTGACCTGTCTCCCCGGATTTTCGTGGGATGATTTTACAGATGGATCATTGGCTCGGTTTGCTCTTCCTCACCGATCGAAGGATAACGCGATGAGAAAAAAGTAATCCGTCCGTTGTGATTCGATCATCTTCCTAGTTCAAAATACCATACTGCTGGCTAAATGCACACGTGCCCATCGGAAACCATTGAGCCTCTCGTCCATCACGCACTCGACCTTTGTTGTTCGGAGCCTCCCGTTCGGCACTCGTCGAAGCTTCGATACCGTACTGCGGTGCCTGATCGAGCTCGTCTATCGTCATGTTGAATCTCGGCTCGATGCATCACCCGGTGGTGTGGTTCGTGATCAATGGAGCTCAGCTCTGACCATGGGTTCTATTCTGCCTGTCCCATGTCATGCCAGATTGACTCGATGTATGTATGGTATAGACGAATGTTATATATAGTCCTTTGAAATCTGCCAGGATGTTGGTTTCTTTCTATCTTCATCAGACAGTTGTCTATTTGATTATCAACCAAAGCTCGACTATCACTATTAACGGTGTATCACTTCTACATCTCTGAAGAAGATATTACTTTCCTCGCACACACAAGTCTTATTATTATATCGACTTGAAACAACCACACATGGCATCCAGAACCGCACAATCTGCAGCGCAGTCTGCAAAACGGATCCAGAATGAATTCGGTTCAGACCTCTGGGTGAAGGACCCTTCCAAGACCTACAGAGTACGTCGTACCATCCTTGTGTGATACGTATCTGAAACTAATATGCTGTTCTGTCTCTAGCATTCAACCGGCGGCCGTGGCATGTTCGCGGGTCTACAAGATGCGAAACACTACAATGTCGAGGAAGGATGGGCTCGAAGGGCCCCTGATACGAGACCAGGTTTCTTCTCGTGGCTTTATAACAGGATGTAAGTAGACGCCGTTCTGGATATCCCTTTGCTTCACAAGACAACAAACATTTCCCTTCCTATCATCTGGTTATTTGGCGCGAGTGATCACGGACGAACGTTCGTCTTCAGTTTGACAGCCGAGATCGAAGGGTCTAGCTGGCGGCAGATGCGGGCGTGGGCGACGATGATGATGGCGACAGCAGCAGCAGCGAGGAGCGAGGAGAGCAAGATGAGTCTCCGGCAACGTGGAAGGCCAGTTCTGGCGCCCGCCAGAGTGTCTATCTCGACGGAGTCGCCATCTCCCATGGCCGCTCTGGCGATACGGATGAGACAGAATGCCCAGAGACGGACCATGACCACCATGGCATATCCATCGCCTTTTCCCTTTCTCGCTCCTCTCTCCCAGACTGCCCGTCGTCGTCACCGCTCCTACCCATGTCCCCGTCGACTGCCTGCTCGCGCCATCATACCTCCCTCGCCAGCAACTCGTCTCAAACTTCCCATTCCCAAAGTTCTGACCAAAGCGCTCCCGCTAACCGTTGTCTCTCTTGCTCTCGCTGCTGCAACAGCGTCCTGGGTGGTGTCTATCGTCCTGCATCCGATTAATCATTTCCAATTCCTGTCGTCGTCCACGCCAGCGTCCCCTCTCGCTGACCCGACCACCCCCAGACAACCGACAACCACCATACCGCCTCCTCACCAAATCTACGATGAAGCAATGTATAACGACCCGGCGTTTAGCGCCTGCATGGCAGAAGAGTCAGGCAGAGGTCGCCACCTCTCGTTTGCGTATTTCTTTCTTCCCGACGCAGACGAGGAACGGAGCGTGTTGCGAGAGCGATATGATTATTCTTTCTGGGTGGATGGGATGGCGGGGACGGATAGCTGAGTGGATATGAATGGAATTGTGCCTAGATTTGATGGCTTCTTGAGAAAATGGCGTTGTCTGAGTTGGTTCTGCTTTACTTTCAGTTTTTAGCGGTGCCTTTTGCATTGCGTGAGTTTAGGTCTTTATAGCTAATTATTGATTATTGTCCATTTCATTTACGATTATGAGGATTGCTTTGAGTAGATTCTTTCTTTCTTCTAGTAAAAGAGTTGGTCTGGCAATAGGCACCAGGCCGGTTGATCGAGTTTACTCATATGATTGAATACGAAGTACTCACAGATTAGAGCCTTATCCACCTCCAGTAATATCAGAAGCATTCAGCTAGCCAACATATGGTATGGTCTTGTAGCCTCTGGATATACATCCAGATCAATCCACCAATCACAATTGCTTACATAATCCGCCGAAAGCGGACTGAGATCAGGTGGGCGGTGAGAGCACCCACTGAGGGGTACTTCCAAAACAGGCCTAGACACGCGGCAGAAAATCGCCCGCGCCGATAATTTTTGGCAGGAAAATCTTTCCTGGCGATGATTGCGGGGGAAGATATCCGTCTCGATATTTCGTTCTTGGACGTCCAGAGGCCAGTCTTGTCTTGTCTTGCAGACTAGACATCGAGACGTGAGATCGAAGACTTGCTCGTCAGAGTTCGATTTCTCTTCTTTTCTTTTCAATTGAATAAAAGGAGAACCGACGGTTATCTCTCCTCCCGCCATGGCTGCTACGAACAAAGCTGAGGCCGCGCCTCATGAGACTTTTGATACCATCCTGACCCTAGATTTTGGGTCGCAGTAGTATGTATATCTGATATGGATTCCTCAGTTTCATTTGCAGACTTTTCCTTTGATTGATCTCGTTTCAATGTCCTGGTATTCGCGCAACTTCTTCATGACATGCTCTGACTCACTGGTTTCTGATAGTACTCATCTTCTGACCAGAAGACTCCGTGAGATCAATGTCTACTCGGAGATGCTGCCCTGTACCCAGAAGCTGGCCGATCTGGGCTGGAAGCCCTCTGGTATCATCCTGTCTGGCGGCCCGTACTCCGTCTACGAAGAGAACGCCCCGCACGTCGACCCTGCTTTCTTCGAACTCGGCGTCCCCATCCTGGGTATTTGCTACGGACTCCAGGAGATCGCCTATCGACTGGACAAGACCAATGTCGTCGCTGGTGTCAAGAGGGAATATGGCCATGCGGATCTGAAGGCGACGAGATTCGGCTCCAAGGTCGACCCTCTGTTCGAGGGCATTGCTGATGATATGACCGTCTGGATGTCCCACGGTGACAAGCTCTCGAAGCTGCCGGAGGGCTTCCACGTCGTTGGTACGACCAATAACTCTGAGTTCGCTGCCGTTGCCCATGACAGCAAGCCCGTGTATGGTGTGCAGTTCCACCCTGAGGTCACCCACACGTCGTACGGTACCCAGCTGCTGAAGAACTTCGCCGTTGGAATCTGTGGCGCCAAGCAGAATTGGACTATGGCGGAGTTCATCGGCCAGGAGATCAACAAGATCCGCAGCCTGGTCGGTCCGGAGGGCCAGGTCCTCGGTGCCGTTAGCGGTGGTGTCGACTCCACTGTTGCTGCGAAGCTGATGAAGGAGGCGATTGGCGATCGATTCCACGCCGTGCTGGTTGACAATGGATGCATGCGTCTGAACGAGTGCGAGATCGTCAAGAAGACCCTGAGTGAAGAGCTCGGTATTAACCTCGTGGTGGCCGATGCCGGTGACCAGTTCCTGGAAGGTCTGAAGGGTGTCGAGGATCCCGAGGCTAAGAGAAAGTTCATTGGCGGAAAGTTCATCGATGTCTTTGAGGAGGAGGTGAAGAAGCTCGAGGCGCAGAACTCTGGAAAGATCCAGTGGTTTTTGCAGGGAACTCTCTACCCGGATGTTATTGAGAGTTTGAGCTTCAAGGGTCCTAGTGCGACGTAAGTATAGCTGCATATTTTATTTGAGAGTAAAGCTGACTGGCACTAGCATCAAAACGCATCACAACGTCGGTGGTCTGCCCAAGCGGATGACCGAGGGCCAGGGCCTGAAGCTCATTGAGCCCCTGCGCGAGCTGTTCAAGGACGAGGTCCGAGAACTGGGCAGACAGCTCGGTATCTCTGCCGAGCTTGTCGGTCGACACCCCTTCCCTGGCCCCGGTCTCGCCATTCGTGTTCTCGGCGAAGTGACCAAGGAGAAGGTCCGCATGGCTCGCGAGGCCGACCACATCTTCATCTCCATGATCCGCGAGGCTGGTCTCTACGACGAGATTGCCCAGGCCTATGCTGCTCTGGACCTCTCCAAGGCTGTTGGCGTCATGGGCGATAAGCGTGTGTACGGCCACATTGTCATCCTGCGCGCCGTCTGTACGACCGATTTCATGACTGCCATTCCTTACCCGTTCAGCCACGAGTTCCTCACCAGGGCCTCGACGCGCATCATCAACGAAGTACACGGCGTCTGCAGAGTTGCGTACGACTACTCCCAGAAGCCCCCTGCTACCATCGAAATGGAGTAAAATCCTTTTCTGAACGGTTAATATACTGGTATAACATTTACTCATGATACAAAAAGTATAAACGGGAAGACGGGATATTTAAAGGAGCGGAGATATTATTTTTATTTCGGAGTTCAGTTGTTTATGCATAGAGCCATTGTTTACGAGAATAGAGAATCTATACTTTGGAAGATCTCACTGAGGTTGTATTGTGCAGTATGAAGGCTATGTCTGGCCTTTCGGACTGTGCACTCATGTTCAGATCCCGCTATGTTCAAGCCACAGCTATGTATGGCGGCGGTCTTCAAGCAGGACTTCTCCAATAAGACGAATATATTCGAAACATAACAGTAGCAGACTTAATTGGACACTTCGCCATCTTTCACGACCATATCTGGATCCTCAGGTCCACAAGAACGCGTTTAGTATTGCTCTATCTAACGCCGGCAACAACGCTTCTAACGGAACGGGCGGCGCGAAAGGATATGCACTGTCCTTGAGGCATGGTATGATGTATACAAACTGCCTATTTTGCCGAGAGTGATGTTCGGCGCATGCGCAAAAGTCGTGGTTAATCTCCTACGTGAGGTTCGAATCCCGGCGGAACTGGTGACGACATACATCACGGCATCCGAATGATACGATTCAATACGGCAAAGCTGATGATGTGTAGTGGTATCTATAGAAATTCGTATTATTTATAACTTTTTAATAACTCTACCAAGTTCCCGTTGTACCATCACAACCTCATATCCTCGTCAATACTAGACGGCATCAACTGCTATCCTATCCCATACCTGCATATAGCATGAATCCCACAGAAGAAAAGAACACCACCAACAAACAAAAACGCAGATACTACCCATCCTGGCTCTCCCTCTCCCATCTCAAATTCCGTCGAGACTGGCGCGAGAAACTCCCTCGCAACATCTCCCGCTTCACAGGCTACCGTCCCCTGGACGAAAACCCTCCATACCCACCCCTCCCCTTCCCCCCATTCACTTGGCTGGCCAAACTCCCCCTCCGCTACGAAACATGGCTCCTGGCCTGGATCGGCGCCTTCATCGGCATCCTCCTCATCGAAGCCATAATGTCCACCAGCACCGCTTTCCGCGACGTCTACCACGCCCCGACAATAATCACCTCCTTCGGCGCGTCGGCCGTGCTGCTCTTCGGCGTGATCGAGTCCCCCGTCGCGCAGCCGCGCAATTTCGTACTTGGTCATTTCCTCTCCGCCCTGGTGGGGACGGCAATCTCGAGACTGTTTGTCCTCAATGGGAAGTATCAGGGGTATTTGGATAATGTGGCTTTTCATCCGTCAACGTTTGTGAATGGAGGCGTCTCGATGGCTACGGCTTTGTTGGTTATGCTGGTTACGGGGACGGCGCATCCACCGTATGTTGAACATTTTCTATCATGGTCTATATAGGAATATGATATATAAAGAAAGGAAGATAAACTAATACTAACAAACACCCCAGAGCCGGCGCAACCGCCCTCAACGCGGCCGTCCAATCCCAAATCGTCAGCCTATCCTGGCGCTACCTCCCAACCGTCCTTGCTTCGTCGCTCATCATGCTCGGATGGGCCATTATCATTAACAATGTTGGTCGACGCAGATACCCTCTGCACTGGTGGGCGCCGGGACCGGTGTTCGTTCTCCCGCCGGAAGAGCAGCCGGATGCGCAACTCCGCGCGCAGGAGGAAGCGTTGGAAGAAGCGGAGATTCAACGGGAAGTTACGGAGGAGGGAAGTTTCAGGAGTGAGAGTGATCCGTCGGAGACCATCAGTATGGAGCGTGATGGGCGGAGGGAGGGGAGTGTGTATTCGGAGCGGAGGGGGAGTTTGCATGAGCGGAGAGGGAGCGTGGGGAGTGCGGCGAATGGGGTAGTTTGATTTTGATGATTGGGTATTGATCTTGGAATTTTGTGTGAAGAGAAGGTTTGGATAATTGTTTTTTTTTTTTTTTTATGTTTTTGTTTTGTTTTGTTTTGTTTTTTTTTTATTATTTTTATGTGAGTAATGCTGGTTGAAATGAGAGCCGGAGGGATAAATTTGAGGCATGTATGAATGTATGTACGATATTGGGCTTGTACGAGGTATACCCACTCTTTCCTTTATTATGTACAGATACAAATATATCTGCTTTTTTATATTGAGATATACTCTTCTCAGCTAATCTCATAGCTACTGGAAACACAGATCAAGAGTTCCCATCATGGAAATCATAATGGAAAGCTGTATATACAATGCACATATACCCAACGCCTCCGATAAAAACAACCCATAACACCAGAATTAACAATAATGATCCGTAGGAATCCTTCATCAACTCTCCGAATTAGCCTCTCCCACCTCTGCATCTGCCGCTCCCTCTGCCTCTACCTCCGCCGTCCTCTCCTCCCTTCTTTTCCTCGTCGCCCACTTCTTCACGCATTTAACCATACTCCTCATATAATGCGTCTCCGGCTGCCCCCTTCCCAATCCAACCGTCGTAACCGGTCGCGTGGCCGGTAACGAAGACTGCGAACGCATTATCCGCGGCCCTCGCAGATGATAAAACGTCTCCCGACATAACGGACAACTAGCATCCCTGTTGCATAGCCAGTCATCGATGCAGGGTAAGTGGAATATATGATTGCAGCGAAGTTGGCGATATGACGATGACGGAGACGTTCTGTCCAGGCGTTCGAAGCACAGTATGCATATCTCAGGGAGGGAGTCTGCGTGGTGTTAGTCTTCTTATTTATTTGTCTTTTCTTGACCACTGACTGACTACATACCGGGATCAGAGAAAGATGAACCAGAAAAGGCGGACATTCCCGTAACGTAGAGGTCACGGAGATTCAGCGTCCCTCGCTCCGACGGAGACGGGACGTATAGATAATAGTGTGGCATTGTTATTCCCTTGCAAGTCTTGGGTCCATGCAAGTCAGTACTTAGCTAGGGGTTGTTGTTATTATGTAAGAGACGAAGTTATGATAAGGCTTCAGTAAGAAGCACTGATATAGAAGCATTATATCCGTTCTACATGTCTAGTAAATGGATCGATACTATAAACAAAACAGCCTCTAAGCCGGACGGACCGTGCTGTATTGCCAGTATCACGTCTGTCATGTCACATTGCTATTTCTTTTACTCTACGCTTCAGCGGACGTAACGGTTCCAAGTCACGAGGGTAGCTGAGAGATTGCGGGATCGGTCTGTATGCAACTTGCAGATCCGGGGCCGAGAGCTGGAGTGCTGCGGTATTAGGATTGAGGATCGGCGGTTGAAAATTACATGGTGAGTAGAAAAGGAATTAAAAAAAAAAAAAATGCTGAAATTCCATTTTCAGAGCGTTCAATCTGCGTATATGATTCGCTTTGTACGTGTGGATTGATATCTCATCCGGTTCTTGTGACCGAATCCTGGAAAGAGATGACCGTGCCGGTGCTAAACCCTGGCCATGACGGCAGATAGTGGCATGTTGAACAAGAATCCCCGTATGAGTTCCATGGCGATCACCCGCTCATGTGCCAGATATTTTACGCCTGTTCCTTTCTTGGAATTCGAGTGCAAGTGCTAGGATACCGGCAAAACCGGGAAGCCGGAAGAAGGATATTCTCTCAAGCTAGACAGACAGTTTTATAAAATAGTACATGATCAGCAGTTAAATTAAGTCACTATTAGTAGTTTTATTATGATATAAGATCTTCCAGTCTATCTGTCGCACGCGGCACACATGCAGTTATAGACCTACCGTTCATCTTAGTATATATCACCGAGAGCAAGAAACCACTGGTAAAAGGTTCTAGAGAAACGAGGTGGACGCACACTCATTCTTAATATCCCTCCAGTCACAACACTAGCCATTCTTATCATTCGATAGTCCCAAGTCTATCGAATCCTGTAGGGCTGATGCGGAGCCGGCCAGAATCCGCAGAACATCAATCGCAATGTAGATCCCCATACAGACAAAGAAGCCCACTTCGGCTGGTGTTCCCGCGTGTTGTAATAACGAGGCGTGGCGACACCAATTGCGGTGGAGAATCGTCTGCAAGCTTATTAGGCGCGGACGGAGCCGAGAGCGGTAGAGTCGGATAGGATGACGAGAGAACGAAGGACGTCGTGTTCTCTTTGTTTGGGCAGAGATGCTTAATGATGGCATGCGGATACGAGCCAAACGCTCTTGGAATGATAATATTCTCTTATCGTAATAGTTTTTTCCCTTTTGCTTGAGCATGGGTTATCATGATTTATTTATCTTCATAGATGCCTATTGATGATGATAACGAGTTGTGAGATTAATGTCAGATCATCCTTTCTATTCAATAGCATAGACGGTAGATCCTCTCCAACATCAGATATGTAGATCAGTTTTCCCGTTCTATCCGTGGTTTCCGGTACGCTGACAGTCTGTCTGACAGGCCTATCAGAATAAAATATCGCTGATCCAATTTGACTATTTCCATATAAAAGAGGGGTCAAGTGATCATCAGTCCTAGGGAACATGTAAGGCTGTCCCGGACCATATGATGGCTCATGCGGAGACTCTGTGATTGGTCCCCAGAAAGACCATAAATATAAGCACTGTATAGGACCTACCAGAACAGCGATAGCATCATCACAACGATGCGGAGGCGAGGTTAGACTCTCGTCTCCACAAGTTCCCCAGATTCTTTCCCCATGGCCTGGACATAGATCATAGACGTACCATTCGGGCGTACGGAAAGGGGGCAATGGTGGTATTCCCTGATTATAGGTACTTATAAGCTGTATTTGTCCCTGGGCGTCTCAAGGTGTGGAAGTTGTGCGATTCCAGACATCTGTCACTGCTTTTTACCTTGCCTGGGCTTCCCCCCTTAAAAATCTCCAAAACTGAGACCTAAACAGAGACACCTCCACTCCATCCTCCACCATGTCGTCCCCGAATTCAGATGGTGCAGGAGCAGGTCACTTCAATGGAAATGGGAAAGAGACGAACCCCGCAGAACATGGGAGAGATAGACACCAGCATTTCCCTCAGACAGTATCCCAAGTTCCAATGCCTCACACGCACCAGGCCACAGTCTCGCAAGTCCCACTTCCTCCATATCAAAAGCTTGCAAACCCTGGTCCTCTAGGCCTACTCGGTTTCGCGGTCACCACTCTCGTCCTGGGTCTTTATCAATGTGGAGTAGGGTGAGTCCGAGGAGAACAAGCTGACTTCTTTTATGTTCACAACTGACATTGATCCGCTAGACTGCCAAACGAAAACCCTGAGGGAACCGTAGGACCAGACCAGGCTGTACTTGGTCTTGCTATTTTCATGGGTGGAACTGCCCAGTTTATAGCCGGCATTATGGAATGGCGCGTCGGCAATACGTTCGGTACGACGGTTCACTGCTCCTATGGCGCCTTCTGGCTCAGCTATGCTTTGTTTTTGATTCCGTATCTTGACATCAAGGGCTCATACAACGGTGATACAAGAGCGTACTCTTTCGCTATTGGTGTGTACCTAATTATCTGGTGTGCGCTGTCATTTCTGTTTTTCATTGCGGCGCTGAAAACCAACTACACCATCCTTGGTGTGTTCTTCTTCCTTGTTTTGGCGTTTTTGTTCCTCTCGATTGCATCCTTTATCGAGACAGAACATCCTGCGGCTAGCGTGAGGGTCAATAAGGCTGGCGGTGCCTTCACGGTGATATGTGCCGCCATTGCCTTCTATGCTGGTGGCTCCGGACTAATGATACCAGACACGACGATGGTGAGGTTCCCATTAGGTCTTATTCCACGTGATGATGATGAGAGCCCTTGAATCGTCTTTAGTGCGCTGGCGGCTGTGAGGAGATGGAGTGATTGGAAATTTGATAGGGATATGGAATAGGTCTTGAGAAGGATGTGGTTTGTTATGTCCAAAGTCGAATAATGACAATATATGTTAATAGCTCATATGTGGGAATCTAAAAAAGAGAAAAAAAGCTCACACCCCCGATCCCTCATCCAAAGGATGAGAGATGGAGGGTGTGCCGAAAACCTGCCTATGCTTCTGGCGGGCAGGTTTTTCGTCGAAATCATTGGAGCGACTCCAAGGTTCGAACAGAAAGCCTCCAGCTAGATGGAAGTGGCACTACCACTGCACCATCTGGACTCCCTGGTTGAAATATGTACGCTCTTTATGGAATATGTGTTGCTATGGTTGCCAGGGGATTTCTTTGTTGTCACGTGAGCTGGCTGAACTGGGCTTGTACCATACGGAATGACCAGATAGTCAATTTATAAGCTCTGTAAAATGGACTACGGGCATAATAAGATTGAGAGTTGTGTCCACTGAAGCAGTCATGGCGGTGGTAGTCGATCGTATTATCTTAGACCTGCCCAAAGCTAGCAAACGGATATCATCAAAGCTACATTGTACGAGGAAGTAAATAAATGTTAATAGAGGAGCTTCAATAGCGCCACCCACGTAAACAAGAACATGAAAGGAAACACGACGTGAATTATCGCGTTGAAGACCTCGACCTCCTCCTTTCCAGACTCTCAAGCCGATCCTCCAAGGATATACGTCTTCTCAGCCTGCTACCTTCGTCTCGATCCTGGATCGGCTCTGGAGAAGCAACCTCGCTCAGATTCTCAAACGGATCTATGTCCTCTCCATCCTGGTGGTGCCGAGCATGCTCTTTATTTGCTTCATATTGATCTTCTAGGGATCGTCGTCTGCTCAGCCTCCCCTCATCTCGATCCTGGACGGGTTCTGGAGAAGCGACCTCTGTCAGAGCCGCATATGGGTCGTCTGTCCCAGATGATTCTTCCTCTCGACGGGAAGAATTTTCCTTTCTGGACCCTGCTTCAGGGTGAGTAGAGTGAATGTCATGAGTATCCGCATCCTTTTTCTCTTCGTCCCTCTTCCTTTTTGTTGAGAAGATCTTGCGCAATGTGGAGAAGTGGCCCATCTTTGTAGTATGGTGCTCTTTCTCGTCCTCGTGATTATGAGTGTGGTCGTGGATCCTTATTTTGATAGGCACTTTGACGAATATGTATGTTTCGAGATACCACAGGTATCCAAGAATCTCTGTTGTTTTGCTCTTCTTTTCAGGTAACCCCATTCGCCGGTCTGAAGTGAAGTAAGCAGGCTCTGTGTGTATGACTGTTTGCTTTTTCGAGAGTTTCCGCGTTGAAACTTAATTCAGTCTAACCATATATCATCTACTGAAAGAGAGACAGGCTCTTTCTATAGTTATTTTCTCTGTGATAAAACTGTTAACTAGGTGGTTGATATGATATAATTAGATCCCTGTATCGCTTGCGCAAGATGCTGCTGTGCCTCCTCCGCGTGTCAATCGGCCGATGATTCGGTCCCGAAGCTCATGATTGCGGGTGTGGCGGGTGAGACGGACATGGAAGAGACGGACATCCCAGATTCTTAAAACACAAGTCGTATGATCCTCTGCAGTGGCTTTGATCCATCCGCGCATCGGGTAATCCTCAGAGCTAGAAGGACTGTGCTACTGATACTGACGAGAGTAACTACGAGTGAGATACTGAGTGAAACGATTGGTCTTGTGATGGGTTGGACAAATTTCAGCTATATTTTGTTATATGCAAAGCTCCTCCACCTATCACCAGAGTAGAGTCATTCTTTATTCGGATTAATCATGACGCTTCCAGCACTACATTCGCCGTAAGACTAGAGCTGGTGGTGAATCAGGCACTCAGCTTCTCTCCTGCATATACGTGACCACCTCTCCGGCGGGTAATCTCGTCCTCTATGTCCATAAGGCGGTTGTACTTGACAACACGTTCGCCTCTGCAAGGACTTCCAGATTTGAGATGTCCAGCTCCAACACCTACGGCAAGATCAGCGATAAAGTCATCAGTGGTCTCTCCAGAGCGATGGGAGACGAAAACACGCCAGCCATAGCTGTATGCTTTTTGAGCACTGTCCCTAGAGTCAGTAAAATAACCTAGAGGAATAAAAAAGACGATGAGGTAGCATGGTACTAACGCAGCAATTGCTTCACTGATCGTTCCAATCTGGTTAATCTTTAATAACATCGAATTGCACGCTTCGTGCTCCTTTGCCAGAGCAAGACGCTCGATATTTGTTGCCAGCAGATCATCACCGACTAGTTCAACCGGGCACATCTTATTGAATTCCTTCCAACTTTCCCAGTCGTCTTGCGCGAACGGGTCTTCGAGGAGAACTATCGGGTAATCCTTCAATAACTTATTGTAGAGACCCATGAAATCTTTTCTGCCAAGAGGTTCCGGCCTTTCACTCTTAAAGCCGATATCGTAGAAGTCCTTTCTGAAGAATTCGGAGGCCGCAGGATCAATGCCAAATTTCACTTTCCCTTCATATCCAGCGTTCTTGACTGCTGTCGTGAGTAGGTCCAGCGCCTCTGCAGGGTGACGGATTGGAGGAGCGAAACCTCCCTCATCACCGATCCCAGTTGCTGGTTGAAGATACCATCAGACCGCTATCCAATCGAGGAATAACATAAATCGCGTAACTCACCAGCACTTCCAAATTCCTTCTTAATCACGCTCTTCAATTCTTGATACACCTCGCTTCCCATTTGAACGGCCTGAGTGATCGACTTGGCCCCAACAGGAGCAATCATGAACTCCTGGAATGCCATGGTATTTCCGGAATGCGCACCGCCATTAAGGACGTTGAAAAACGGGACCGGAAGCACATATCCATTTGGCGTCACCCCTGTCTCCTGGCGTAGGAATTCATACAGCGGTTCATCCTACAATAGGTACAATAGTCAGTCGTAAAAGCAGTTCTCTCAAACAGAGAAATGAGACAGACCCTGGCAGCGGCCGCCGCTCTCGCGCACGCCATGCTAACCCCCAATATAGCATTTGCTCCCAGATTACTCTTCTCCTTTGTCCCGTCAAGCTTTCTCATGAATTCGTCGATCTTGGAAAGATCGGTTCGAACGTCAAACTTCTGCTCGATCAACGCCGGTCCGATCACATGTTCAACATTGTATACTGCTTTTGTGACCCCGTTTCCGCCGTAGAATGCGGGATCGCCATCGCGAAGTTCAAGCGCTTCGTAGTCACCTTTGGAGGCACCGGAGGGTACAATGGCATCGAACTTTCCTATAAACCACGGGAAGTGATGATATAGTTAGCCGCCATATCCCTATTGAACCAATGCGATGTGCATAGATTGCGTGCGGTCTGCTTTTGATACCTTTGCCCGTAGTAACAGTTACCCTGACAGTCGGCTTGCCGCGTGAATCTAGACGCTGAGCAGCGTGAATCGAAGAGATAATGTTAGACGCATAAACCGACGCCATCTCAGCCGGAGTCCTCGAGGGAGGGATGCTGATCGCAGGTGCGAGGTTATCTAGCGAATCCATGATGCTCCAATCAAACGGGGATCTCCTTTATGTTATTTGGTATGTCTTTACACATCGTTCTCCAGCCTTCCAATGCCTCTTTAATATACCTGGACACGGATAAAGCGGATCACCTGATCCGAATAATCGAGTGGTAATGAGTTTCCCAGAAGATATCGGATGGCATGATTCTGCCCCGCATGGATGACTATAGAGAATGTCCTACGGGCGTTACAGGCAATGCTTTTACAGAAACAAGTTCAGAACAATAGAGTGAACGTATGATCAAACAAGATTCTATTCCAGAGCATTTGAGATGAGAATACATGAATCTGTTATGCAGAATGACGTGACGTCAGAAGAAGTTCGTTACAAGCAGCCTTTATCCCATAGAATACATCATTTAGCTTGCGGGTACAGTACCAGTACCAGTACCAGCAGTTACATCTCGATCCTCACGAAGTTTCTTCCTCCACCACGCTTTGAGGGAGCCAAAAGCTGTGCGAAGATCGTAAACTCTCTCGTTCCCCGAATTTCCAAAGTTCCAGTCCTGCCGAATTGGTGGTCGTTTCGGGAAAAGGATGAAACGTGGTTGTCTCAGATGGTAAAAGGTTTCGCGACAGAGAGGACAACTTGCGTCTTTCGAGCAGATCCACTGATCGATGCAGGGTAAATGGAAAATGTGTTTGCACGGTAGTTGTCGATAAGACGAGTCGGCCCCGAGAGTATCAAAACAGAGGACGCACGTATCAGGAACAAGCCCTGGCCCATCATTAGCCTGTTTCTATGTTTCTCGGCTACTCGCGATAAGATTTAGGTGTATGTCGATCAGAACATCGAAATAGAACGTAACATACCAGCGGCACACTCTGAATGGCCGGAAAAGCTTGTCATCCCTGCTTTCTCCAGCTCCGACCGCTTGATGATACCGCGTTGAGTTCTCGAGGGCACGTAGAGAAAAGGTTCTGCCATCAAACAGAAGGATTAGAGGCAGGTTAGACTGCATAGCAGACTCGACGTCCAGAGAGTAATTGCGCTTTCTGAAGAAGGCTCTGGCATATTATTTCTTGATCCTTTTATTCATTCACAGTTACTGTTTTGACGCAATGGCCTATGTAAGATCTGACAGGACCCTGATTTTTACTGTCGAATACCACAGCAATCCCGGTCAGGATGTCGTCAAGAGTCAACTCTGCGTCTCAGAGTTTATGTACGTGCAGAATATAGTTACTGGGAAGATCCCAATAAGCAAGCAAGCCACTCACGATGCATTTGTCTCCGATGCGGTTCAGTCATGGATTAGTTAGTTATTCTAAAGCAGGTAGTATTAACTAATCGGGCACGATGAATGATAATTGGATATTCCCACACTCCATGACCTTGATCATCACGAGTGTATTATAATAGCTATATACAGTCGGTTAATTGATAAATATAAGATAGATTGGGACATTTACTCCCTGAGCACATACAAGGACGTCTTTTTACATAGCGTGACCCACACGATACCGGTTAAAGCGGGAAACACGGTAGGACCGGATCGGTGCCCTACGTACTTTCCGAGGACCTGCAATACCGTTTTCCGCCCGCAACTCCTTGTTCATTCAGTTTCTTAGAAGAAACTTGGTCGCTATGATTGCGAATTTTTTCAACTGGAAATATGACGTCGCACAGACATCTGCACCTATCCTATTCCGAGTGGTTGGCGTGTTCTGAGTCTGGAAGTGTCGCATCGTGATGCACTTGAAACTCTCCGCTATCACACTGGGCCAAGCCATACGCTGCAGGGTCGAAAAATTGAGCTGACCATTCCATAGTATTCGAGATCTCGCTTGGCCATTGCCAACTACTCGAGGTCGCTGTCATGCTGTCGCCCGGTATGAGTGGAATATCGTCAACTAGGCTCGCCGAGCAAAAAGCAACAGGTTGTTGAACATCTTCTGGTGCTAGAAGGCGTAGTTCGGTATTGGGAATATCTGGCGATAGCGTTAGCGGAGTAACTATCATTATGCTATGTCCTGCAATGTTCATACTTCCCAATAACGACCGGAGCCGTGTGAGGCCCTGCAGCATCTTCATCGCTTTCTTTGCAGCGTCGGAATTAGAGCTCAATGCTTCAAAGACCGTAAGGCATGTCTCAGCATCCTCGCGCAAGGTTCCGTGAGCATCATAATCTGCACCCTCACTTTCTGAAAAGGATTCTGCCACAAATAATATCGAACTTGCGCAGATGAGACACGGTATCATCTGCCACCATGGGAAATCGTGTACGAGGCTCCGCTCATCGCTGACGTTGTGCAGCAGGCGAGCGGTTTGTTGGGCTTCAGATATACAGATCTTCTCTGCTCGCTTTATCCTAGCACTGTCTTGCTGCAGTAGATCCATAAATGGTTTGTTGTTTCGCTGTAGTAGAGGGAGACATAAGAATGTTCGGTGTATAAGCGCACGCAGATGATGAAACTTCACTGCAAGCATGTTTCGCTGCTAAGGTTAGAATCATGGAAGCAATTTGATGAAATTAATTGCTGAGGGTTTATCGCGTACCTGCCGTCTCAATGTGGTCGACTTCTCAAATGTATGACCTAGATCAAACCGCAGGTGACGGGGCAAATTTGATTTCCATTCAGTGATCGATGCATCGAGTGCTGAAGCGCTAAGAAGCATATGGTCTGGCGATGGATCTATCTGCGATGGCTGATACAGCTCTCGAATGACTAACCCAACAATGTGGGAAAAGCGAATCACCTGAGAAAAATAGTCCATCATGGAAGACTTCAACGTGTCACTCGCATCGCCAGAGAGGCTCTTCTCCTCATCTGCTTCGAAAGCAAGCTTCTCTGAACGGGATGGTAATATGACGTGGAAGTCTGATTCATGAATAGCCATAGGGCGTCCTAGCTGTAAAGCTAGAAGCCGGTCCAGCACGTACATTGAGTACCATGAGCGTCGCCGCAGCTCTCTTTCTACTGACGGCGGGAATCTTGATTGTCGCAAAGTGGGAGAAGATTCTACATGTAAGCCGATACTTTGGCCCATACGAATAGCGAATCCAAGTATATTCCAGCATCTGTGTTCTGTTAGCTTGCGAATGTAGAACAAGAGACCCGACACTTACCTATCAGTCTGAGAAACTGCGAGGAGAAAAAAGCATTGGACAAGAAGAGCCCAGACATTGGTGAGGCTGCACATAGCTCCAAATTGGTTGGAAAAGTATGTACCCTGATCAAAGTACTGAAAATGTAGCTGGAGGTCTCTGGTCCCCTCGCGAGGAAACGATATATAGTAAGATCCAATGGCGAATATGAAATCTTCTGTAGTCAGTATACGCCTGAGCAGGTCACAGATCAGCTTCCTTACTTATAAGGGCGAGCCACGAGCGGTCGCGTTTCCCGTCCAGTTCACCGTTCCATAATCGACGACATTGGCGCAATACCACTGCCTTGTAAAGAAATGGATAGGCAACGTGGATAGTAGAAAAGTAGATATCAATATAACGAGCTGCTTCCTCCTTAGAAGGAAGCTGTAGAGGTCGCCCAAATGCGGTCGAATCTTCGGACATGTCAACCTGCTCATAGCTTTGGTTGTCACGTTCCTCGCCAGCTGTCTCTGCTTCATGTTCGCGCATGCAGTCTCTAACAGTGTTAAAGAAATGTATATCGCTCGCTCTTCCAACGTAACTAGGCGATTCTACTTCCTTTTTGAGACTGGGACCTTGGGTATCTGGACTCTGGGTTGCATCCCCGGACACGATTTCATCTGGGATATGGCGATGAATGTTGGTGAGAGTCATGTCGAGGGCAGCGCGCAATGCACCATCTAGCTTTGGTCGCATACTCTGTATGAGGACCTCATAGTTCTTGACGGCCTGGCGATAAGCTGCAACATGACTCTGTGTTGTTGGGGTACCTCTGTCATCCAGTATGGCAGACTCAGAGTGCGAAAGATCGCTGCCTTGGGCATCTCTTCGAGTATCCTTCGCGCCTGTACGCTTTCTGTCTGACCATCTACAAGTGAAGCCATATCCAGAGCATCGACCACAGACAGGTTGCTGACCATCGCACTGAGACAGAGTTAGCTTCTCGGGCTAACGTGATACGCGAAGAACCAAAACCAGACCTTTGCTTTCAGCAGACGACATTTCTCACAGGCCAATTCGACTCTCTGTCGCTTCATGATTAGAACCAGGGCTATAATCCGCTGTCTATTGCACGATGTTACACATGGAACTATTGATGTTCGTCACACTGCCGGTTTGCGATGAGCCACATAGGAACATTCCCAGTTTTGTCACATGATCTGTTCTTCCATGGCCAGCAAAAACTGACATCATGCGATTTTTTCTGAATGCATGATGAAGAATGTTGGATACAGCCTTCTATGAAATCTGAAATCACTGTATAATCCTAGTTCTAAAGATAAACAATTGTAATTAATCTGTGGGGTCAATCTAGACAAAATACTTCATGACCGAGAGGCATTATCACTCTCTTGTTTAGCCAAACCCCCGCAAATAACGTTTTATGAAGCAGAAAACCGGCTTCTACTCTTATTACGATGGATATATGCCACCAGTAATAACTGTGGACTTATCGATTTACCATGGGTATCTCCATAGGAACGGTACTGCGAGTGATGTCACTGCCCGTACTACCGTCGAAAGTTCACTTCTAGACGCAATTAAATACAGAACACGATCGTCTAGTCTCGGTAATCCGTCAGAGTCACTCACCTTGGAGCCGTATCGTGCTGTTGACTTGGGAAAAAGGGGGAGCGGATCGACGATGTGATAACTAACGGGCCGCCCGATCCGGGACAATTGACAGCCTAGGGATTAGGGCAATATCAGACATTTCTGTACGGACGGTAGAGCCACGACGAGGACATTAAGCGTTTATTTTCACTTCCTCCCTTGATCCTAATGAAGGTGACCTAGAGCCAACCTGGGAGCGACAATGGAAGAAAAAAGGCCGCAGCATCGGGGCTCCAGAAACGAAAATGAGGGCCAGCCTCAACTTCATGATTCTGTGACCAGTCCGCAGCATCAAGGCTCGGAGAAAAATTGGCAGCCCGATTCCCCATATGAGCCGACACGTCATTCTCCAAAAAGGGCCTCTGAACAATATTCTTTTCCGGAAGCAGAATCAAATCTCGATGAAGTGGCAGCGCCGTCACCCATATACGATCCTGGCGAAGATTATATACGCAGACATGAATATTTGGAGGATGTTAGATCCGATACTTCAAGACGGAGAAGTCCACCTGGTGACCATCTTCGGTCGGAGAGGAAACGTTCGCATGAAGCCGGTGACGAAGCTCAAGCGTCCGAACAACACGAGATCGAAGCACCCAGTTCAGGAGAAGGAGAGAAGGTTGCAGAGGAACGGCAAACATCACGGCTTTGGACGAAACTGTACACGGTCTCTTATTTGATTTTTTTCTCATTCGTGGGAACCATAGTGAGGCTGGTCATCGAGGCCTTGACATTCTACCCTGGTACTCCCGTTATTACCAGCGTCCTTTGGGCTAATGTCGGGGGCAGTTTTGTGATGGGCTTTCTCAGCGAGGACCGCCGGCTATTCAGCGTTGACAGTATAAAGGACAGCCCTGCTATCTCAGAAGCGGAGGAAGAGGACTTGGTGAAGGCACATCATGCCCACAAGAAAACTATTCCGCTCTATATCGGTCTTGCGACTGGCTTTTGCGGTTCCTTGACATCTTTCTCGACCTTCATTCGCGACGCCTTTGTTGCCATCTCTAATGATATCCCCGCGCCCCATGGACCATATTCAAAAGTATCAATATACCAGTTGCCGCCATCAGAGCTCAGTGCTCCCAATGGCGGTTACAGTTTTATGGCAGTTGTAGCTGTTCTGATTACAGAAATTGGTCTATCTCTAGCGGGATTAATGGCTGGTGCTCATTTCGCTCTATTGACAGCACACTGCTTGCCACCTGTCTCAACAAAATTCATGCGGCAGTTCCTGGACCCTCTCATTATGTTAATTGCTCCTTTAACCTGGATTCTCGTGATATGCCTGGTTGTTCTCTTGCCCCATTACCAGAGCGACAACAGCTTATGGAACGCTGAGATATGGCGTGGCCCGGCGTTGTTTTCCCTCGTATTTTCGCCAGCTGGGTGTCTCGTTCGCTTCTACGTATCGCTGAAGCTTAACAGCCGCATACCTTCATTTCCCTTGGGAACATTCGTGGTGAATGTGGGTGGGACCATGATCCTGGGAATGGCATACTCTCTGCAGCACGCACAGATCGGCTCTACTCTCGGCGGAGGCGGCTTCACAGGGTGTCAGGTTCTGCAAGGGATTATGGATGGGTTCTGCGGATGCCTCACAACCGTCAGCACATGGGTATTAGAGCTGTCCAACTCCAGGAGACGACACGCCTATATATACGGCGTTGCTAGCGTCGGTGTCGCACTGGCAATGTTGGTGGTAGAGATTGGCAGTCTCCGATGGACAAGAGGCTTCACAACCCCTGCTTGTTTTGCATGAATAGACAATACGTTCTTATCAATTGGTAAGGTCACAAATTGGCTGCAGAATATTTGGATTTTCTTCTCACACCCTCGTACTCTTATTTTATTTATACTTTTTCCATTATCCATGATAGAGTTTATAGAGGAGCGTTCTACTCAATCTACGGACAAAAGACATATAGTTGTCGCTTTACTTCATCTAATACCTTCTTTTTAGTCAAACACACTAATGCATCGTGCTTGATCAAATATTGCCCTCGTTTTCCGGTGGAAAGTTATCTTCAGTATCGATTCTCTAAAGCCTATGAAAGGATTACCCAGGATAGTTGATTATCCAATGAGATTGGTAGGTAACTCACCTCGATATTCTAATCCATTTGCGACCGCAGATGGCATCTAGGATCCTGACGCCAGTCCAGCCTTCGTTGATCACTCTACCTGTGCACGAAAGCATTGACCAATCTGCACGCCGTCCGGTCCGCTCGTCCCGGCAAAATGCCAGAAAATATGTATAACAGCCGAATGGCGTGCGAGATGCAACAGACTCCGAGGGGAAGCCTTGCATCCGGGCCAATACCGCGACTCAAAGATCCCACCATTGGGAGAAACGATCTATATCGGAAAGCGGGCGCGTACCGAAGTGACGGTTGGGATAATGCGGAGGTGGGTCTAGCCGCTGTCGATCTGGGGTACAATGGAGCGAGATTACCTAGACCATCAATAACAGTCTCTCTGTAGCTTAGAATATATTCATTTTTGAATGCAGACCGTGACCAAGAGCTCCGGCATCGATATAGCAGTGTCTTCACCCAACAATAGAATATGAAAAGGTCGCTTCCGACCAAGGACTTCTATAACGGACAGACGATAATGATCGTAGAAGAGAAAGCGTTCTCGGGATGACATCTGCGCGGGTAGTCTCTTTTCTGGGTGGATCCAAAAAACCACACTCCTTTTTCTTTTAGTGTCCTGTAGGTAGTATACAAGGATGTTGCCGGTAACGGATAATATCCAGCCACTTACCGTATCGTTCCACAGCCCATTGACGCGGGGTAAGATAGACCATGGCGCCAGCAACTAGGATCTTTTCCAGTTACTATGAAGATCACAGCACGAGCTCGAGTCCGTAGCTCCCAAGGTACGGAATGACATCCGGAGGTAGCATGCTGCGTAGCCGATCTTCCGTCTAGAGCTCACGACGCAACCAGCGAGGAGATCAGCTGACATAAATGCCTCATAGAATCCGAGTCATCACACGGTACTTGGTTTTGTATGTGGAAGTAGCTGGAATGTGTTGCTTTATAATTCCTTATCGCTGGAGTGGCGGTGGTGTGGTTGCGGACAGTAGCTACTCTCTCGGTGGCCTGATACTCATGCTTTCCGTCGGCGGCGAAGTGTATGGGAAGACAGTAAATCAAAGAGTATCCGCTTTTCTGCTTGGATTCTGCGAGAAAGTTACTTCAATCCATTTGTCTTGGAGGTTTAACTTGTTCCTAAAAGGATAGTTAACCTTGTGCCACATTCAGCGACCGTGTAGCATCAATCTCTCAGTCCATACCATCCCTGTACTTTTGAAATAAGGCTCAGAGGACAGAGCTCAACCCCACACTAGAACATAGTGGAAAAGCAAGAGAACATATGTGAATAGCTGATCACACGAACAGTTCTCGGGAAGTCTGTGTTTGGAACTCAATCCGTAGATCGAATGTAGAATCCCTGCATCGACGCGGTAGAGGCGGAATTGAAGGATGATAGTGGCCAGGAGCTCCTTCACAGCTTGCACACCTAGATAAAGGGTGCTACATAGTTTCTCGCTTTGTACTTTGTGAAGGCGGTAACTGCCAACCTGTAGAATCCTGTCCCGTGACAAACACAAGGCCTCGCACATACAAAACAACGTTTAAAATCCCTCACATCCTTCCTTGTCTCACTCATCCTTTCTACCATCCAAACTTCAGATCTGCTTGTGCACACAATGGCACCTGTAAGTGAGGATGCGGAGAATGGGGCTGTAGGTCCTGAACGACAGAGATCCATCGCGTTCGAAAATGATGGATCCCTAGATGAGTATAGCTCTTTGAATCGTTACATCTCAACTTACCGTGATTCGCGTTATGCATCATCAAGTCATGATGGAGCCAGTGACGCTGCTCACGATAAGTCTCCAAAGAAGCGTCGCTGGTTTACGCCATGGAGGCGCAAGTCAGGTCCGGGAGATGATGACTTCAAAGTGCCTGATGATTGGCTCCGCACCGATCCTAAGCAGGGATTGCAGGTCCATGATATTGAGCACAGGCGCAAAAAGGTCGGTTGGAACGAATTGACTGCTGAAAAGGAAAACATGTTCCTCAAGTTCCTCTCATACTTCACGGGCCCGATCCTCTACGGTACGTACACTCTGGGGGGTGTAGTTGCTGTGAGACCGTCGCCTTCGCTAACTAATATAATGTTTAGTTATGGAATTGGCGGTCTTCTTAGCAGCAGGCCTTCGTGACTGGGTTGACTTCGGGGTAATCATCGGGATTCTCATGCTCAATGCAACTGTCGGATGGTACCAAGAAAAGCAAGCCGCCGATGTTGTGGCCAGCCTCAAAGGTGATATTGCAATGAGAGCACATGTTATCCGGGATGGAATTGAACAAGAGATCCTCGCCAGGGAGGTAGTTCCAGGAGATATCGTACGGGGTTTCTAATCGTAATCCAAAGTTTTGCTGTGACTTGCTGATGCGGTTATACAGGTTATCCTCGAGGAAGGATACATGGTCCCGGCCGATGTGCGTCTCATATGTTCTTATGACGACCCCACAGGATTCGAAAAATATCAAGAACTGCAAAATTCAGCGGCGCACGATACAGAAGAGAAAGATATGGCTGAGAGCGGTGACGAGGACGATCGCGGACATAACAGCGCTCGAGCGATTTCCATCGTGGCAGTCGACCAGTCAGCTATAACTGGAGAATCCTTAGCAGTGAGTAGATGTTCTTAATGATCTCTTTTACCATCTTGGAAGACCTAACTTCATCAGGTTGATAAATACATGGGCGATGTTTGCTACTATACGACCGGTTGTAAGCGGGGCAAGGCGTACGCCATAGCGACTACGAGTGCTCGATCTTCCTTCGTGGGTAAGACGGCAACGCTTGTTCAGAGTGCAAAGGATCAGGGACATTTTAAAGCCATCATGAATCAAATCGGGACTTCATTGCTCGTGCTCGTGATGTTCTGGATCCTGGCTTCGTGGATTGGCGGGTTCTACCACCATCTCAAGATCGCTACCCCGGAAAACTCATCACAGAATCTGCTGCATTTCGCCCTGATTTTACTTATCATTGGAGTGCCTGTCGGACTTCCGGTTGTTACGACTACGACCTTAGCAGTTGGGGCAGCATATCTCGCAAAACATAAAGCGATAGTGCAGAAACTAACTGCAATTGAAAGTTTAGCGGTGAGCTCATGAATATTCCAGGTTTCTGCTTTGGCAATTGGCGGCAATTACTGATACTACTACAAGGGTGTGGATGTCCTTTGCTCGGATAAGACCGGTACGTTAACAGCGAACCAGCTCAGCGTGCGTGAACCGTATGTGGCAGAAGGGGTGGACGTGAACTGGATGATGGCAGTTGCGGCCCTCGCATCCTCGCATAACATCAAGAACCTGGATCCGATCGATAAAGTCACCATTCTGACGCTCAAGCAATATCCCAAGGCGCGGGAAATCCTGCAGAGAGGATGGAAGACTGAGAAGTTTAGCCCATTTGACCCTGTTTCGAAGAGGATTACCTGCGAATGCACTCTTGACGGAATACACTACACGGCAGCTAAAGGAGCACCCAAGGCGATATTGAAGCTGACAAACAGCTCCGAGGAACAAGCAAGGATGTATCAAGATAAAGCTCGCGAATTCGCGCGACGCGGCTTTCGATCGCTCGGAGTTGCTGTTCAGAAAGAAGGCGAACCGTGGCAACTGCTTGGGATGTATCCGATGTTCGATCCGCCCCGTGAAGATACTGCTCATACAATTGCCGAAGCCCAGAACTTGGGAATCAGCGTAAAGATGCTGACAGGCGATGCAATCGCAATCGCAAAGGAAACTTGCAAGATGCTAGCGTTGGGTGAGTGTCCCACTTGTGGTGAATCCACGTTCAAAGCACTTCCACAGCACTATCCCGATTCCAAGTCTTTCTAACATCTGAACAGGAACAAAGGTCTATAACTCCGAGAGACTGATGCACGGAGGCCTGGCGGGTTCCGCACAGCACGATCTAGTGGAGAGAGCCGATGGATTTGCAGAAGTCTTCCCTGAACATAAATATCAGGTGGTCGAAATGCTTCAACGACGAGGCCATCTAACCGCCATGACTGGAGATGGAGTGAATGATGCACCGTCACTGAAGAAAGCTGATTGTGGAATCGCTGTTGAAGGGGCTACAGAGGCCGCTCAAGCAGCAGCTGATATCGTGCTTTTGGCACCAGGATTAAGCACAATCATTGATGCGGTCAAGGTCGCACGGCAGATTTTCCAGCGAATGAAGGCCTATATTCAATATCGTATAGCGCTTTGCCTACATTTGGAAATCTATCTGGTGACATCAATGATTATCATCAACGAAACAGTTGTTGTGGACTTGGTGGTGTTCTTAGCACTCTTTGCCGACCTCGCCACAATCGCTGTTGCTTATGATAAGGCATATTCTGATCTTCGCCCTGTGGAATGGCAGCTACCAAAAATATGGGTTGTCAGTGTCATGTTAGGAATCCTCCTTGCTCTTGGAACCTGGGTCATTCGCGGAACACTATTCTTACCCAATGGCGGTATCATCCAGAATTTCGGCTCTGTTCAAGAAATCTTGTTCCTGGAGATTTCCCTGACAGAAAACTGGTTGATATTTGTGACGCGTGGAGGAAAGACCTGGCCATCATGGCAGCTCGTGGGCGCTATTCTAGGCGTAGATGTTATTGCAACGCTCTTCTGCTTATTCGGCTGGTTATCAGGTTCCGCGGAAATCAGTGATCCTGAATCGCATGCAAAGTTCAGAGCAGACGGCTGGGTGGATGTTGTGACCGTTGTCGTGATTTGGGCGTATTCGATCGGAGTCACGATCATCATTGCCATGGTCTATTACGTTCTTACGGCAATCCCTTGGCTGGATAACCTGGGTCGACAGAGCAGAAGCAAAGCGGACACGAAGATCGAAAACATCATCGGGCACCTGTCGAAGCTTGCGATCGAGCACGAACTGGATCACCAGGGCAGAGATCGCTATCACCTAACGACCAAGACTACGGTGGAGGAAGACGAGGAGTGATCCGGTCCGCAAACATTGTAGTTAGATAGAATGCAGGGAAGGGAACGTATGGTCTAGACCACCTAGGTCCATGACAATCTACGGTAGCCCGAAGCTTCTTCGACTTTCAATTCCCAGTGATTCCTATCGAGATATCACTGGACGGAAGACGAACGGAAGATAAAAAAAGAAAAACATGAAAGATAAAAAAAAGAGAACTACAAGCTAGAATATTATTTTATTCAGAAAGGCAATTTTAATGGAAAGAGATTCCTATCTATGATTTCTTCCTCGCGCATTTCGATCGTCTTATCGCGTCAACAAACCAGGTCGATCTTTGCAGATCGCATCGTAGACATTCACCACTTACGGAGTAGAAAAGGAAGTCCAGAGACAGACATAGGCGAACTCTCTCAGAACTCAAGCCAGAGCACACTGCGAACATACAACAAGGACGATCGGGAACAGCATCCTTGTCCTTGATCGGTGGAAATCTTGATGGGCACCTTTTGTCGCTCATTATTTCGGTTTTGGGAAATAATATAGTTAGAAGTTGACTGCTATTATCACCAGAAACCACGGGACGATCGGAAACACCCACAAGACTATGGAAGACCTACAGAGTAATCAACTAACAATTAGTTATCTAGAGCACTATTTCTATTCCATAAGACTTGTTCTTCCTCCTGTGATATAGATCGGATGGCTTACTATGTACTCCGTGACTTTGCGGATGCTGTGCGATTGTTTATATATCGCGTGGACGCAAGTAGGAGGTAGATGCCGACGCAAAATGCAGACACCGTACGACGAGGATCTGATCCAGTTGTTTATTACGTGCTACTTGCTACTACAACTAATCTATCAATTTCAAAATAATGATTATCATCGTGGTGAATGAGTACGTGGTATTAATTGGATCTTCGAAAGTTATTCTAGAACAGAGAGGGGCTAGGTGACGATGCATCGATGGGAATCATGAAACGCGTGTCCGAAGGGAGGGATCGGATCGGAGACAGAGTCAAGAAACTACTACTAGATAGTAGATAAACTCCTCTAGAAGCAAGGAGGATAAGGATATGTGCTTTTTATGCCATCATTATTTTTACATTTGGTTGCGACGCAAGCAAGTTCTGAAAGGGGTGGTCGTTTAAAGTTTATCGATGTTTCTATAAGAAAAGGGGGAAAGGGTTGTCTTGCGCCCTTGAGAGATTGTTCCTCCCACGTGCGAACTTCATGTAGTAATAATTCGTGTAGCTATATTCTACTTCACTCATCTACGAAGAAGCCATTGCAGAGTAATAGTCAACAGTGCCATGTGGATGTTTTGTTCCATCCCATCCCCTTTGTTCGCTCAGCAGCTTTGTTTTAGTCTTTTATTTTCCAGCTGGATCGAAGAGAGAGACTAGCTTGTAGAACTACTTATTGTTTTCTAGTCTTCGATTGCTCAACAATAGTGTCCAGAATCGGGTTCCCGACACGGATGTCCGTCGAAGGGGCCACGTACTTCGTTGTACGTGGTGAGGCTCTAAATATCTAGTCTAGTCTGAGCTTTGCGGACACTCATCATCTTCGCTGGATTTCTCATTCCAAAACAGGCAGTTCAGTCCGTCACATTCGCGTCGATGTCTGTCGCATTTCGATTTCGCTCGAGGCGCGCACGATGGTAGCAATAATGATGATATTATTATTATCAGTTGTGGTGGCAGAATATGACCATAGTTATACTTTTTCTTCAACGTAGATAATAATGCTTACCTGTCTCACCGCGAGTCTGACAGCTGAAAAGTGAGACATGTGTTGGAACGGTGTCCCCGACCAGGCCGAAACGGGAAGCGATTCTGAAGCAGTGCCTTTCCATCAGCTAGATCGACTAGACGACTCGAAACTATGTTATTAGAGAGTGGGTATTCTTCCGTATCTACTCTGTAGAGTAACTACATCTCTCTGACCGGTGGCAGGATGTAGATGTTAGGTAAGAATTCCGTTTAACTACAGCAGATGCAGACTGATGAGAACTGAGAAGAGTGTTCTACAATTGGATCTAATTTGCTGTCCCACCGGTTCAGACTGGATGGTAGGACGAGAGGCTATAAGCAGTTAAATTTGGATGTTCGGGTCTAAACAGTGATGGATCTGCCGATCCAGCGACGATTGCCCAGGTCGGGTAAGATGGCAACTGTGCAGCATGCACCGTGAAGAATCGCTCCAGCCGGCCAGCGTCCTGATAGTCGACTAGTTACTATCTGAGTCTAGATAGTCTACAGGACATGATCGTCCAGAGGACCAGAAGATGGTCGATTTGGCAGAGGTTCAGCCTCCGGGTTGATTCACTGTTTCGCTGGCGGTGGTCGCTCTTGTTGACGTGCAGCTGAGATCGCCTGCTACTGTCGAACAGGACCACATAGTGTCGCGATTATTCTTCTAGAAATCGAGAAAATGGTCTGTTTGTTTCCATGATTATGGACTTGTGTCGCCTTACGAGTATCTAGTCGATGGAAAACCTCCGCAGTTGGAATGATCCCAAGGAACGGCTTCTTATCACATCACCCCGCTTCGCAACGGCCACTATTGCTGCTATCCGTACGGAAGTCCCGAGGGTTTAACGAGACGGAACGCAGCGCAGCGGAGACAGCATCTAATGCGAGTTAATTTCGATAAAACATTATCTCATCTGGTGGCAGGAAATAGTAACTACTATCCAGATTATTACAGTGTGGTGGTTCAGGATGCCATATCCCTCTGTTGTCAAGGTACGGGCACAGAAAGCATAGCTGCGCCTGCAGCTCGAGCGCGATAGATGGCCTGCGACGGTGAGTTGTCTTCGAGGATAATAATTAATTAATTAATTAATTTACCATAATCTCTCTCGCAGTTGGGATGGATGGAAGCGGCAGACTAGAGTTGGCACTATTCGAGGCTTAAGCTGAAACTCGAGGCCAGCAGGACGATCGCCGGAAATTAAGATCCCGACGAGGAAAAGCGGCTCACGAGAGAGTTAGACAGACTTAGACAGACTTAGACACGGGTGCTGCGTGGTCTCCAGGGGCACAGTCGACTCTAACTGACTATCTATGGTATTAGCCTATTATTGTTGTCGACCAGAGACACAGTCGAGGAATAATAGAATTGCTTGCTTGCTTGCTTGTCCTGTGGAGTGTGCCATCTTAGACACGCCTCGACCGTTGATGCCCGTCTCCAACGCTTGCGACTAGCTCGAGGGAATAATAGCAAAGGCAACGCAACGCAACGCAGCACAACGGGATGGCGTTGATTAGGAGAGAGCGCTCGTTCCCTCATCTTAACGGTCTGGCCGTCAAATGAGACTTGGCCAGAGGTCCAGACTGGCCTGCAGTCTCAGGCTGTCTCCATCGAGGACGGTGTTGGACAGACAATAATAATGGTTATGGGATATGGATGAGGCGCCAAGCACGTCGCACAGAGACGGTGGGAATGAAAATATCCAGCTCCTCAACCAGACACGATGCTGGAGGGACTTCTTTTTTTCTTCTGCGCCTCCAGACTGCGCACGCCAACCATCTCCAGCAGAGCCAGTGTCGCGCTTGAACCTTGCAGGTAACAACACCAGAAGCACTAAATCACCATCGTGGAGATCACATCCAATAACGAGATCCGGGTACCTGGCTGGTGGAGGCGCAAAATGAACCGGCGCGCAACGCCCAGCGACGGCGCCAACAAGCGTGCTGTAGAGCGTCTGCAAGGCCGCTCCCCTGAGCATCCATCCTCCCATCCTCCAACCGACGACAGCTCCTTCGTCTCCAGGATGGACGGGCATGGCCGCCATCATCCATGGCTCCTCATTTAGTCGATCTGGGGATGTGCCGCGACCAAAGGAGACAATAATCAGCCACCACGGGCCCCCTGCCCCCCGATGGCTCTGCAACCAACATGTCTCGACGCTCTAACTAGTCTCCTCTCCCCTGAACCCTGAGGAGGCCGTCCTTTTTCTACCGCTGGTTCCCCTCGGCCTGCGCTGTTCTGTTTCTTCTCCGGATCTCCCAAGGCTCTGCGTCCTCCGCAAGTTCGTTCTTTCAGATCCTTGACCACCGCTTCACTCGTTCAGCGGGCATTCCTTATTCCTTCACGACAGTACCTCCGATTCAGAAGCCTACCAGGACCTTTTTGCTTTTTCCTTGTCAGCTTTAATTTCACTTGCGGTATTGCCAGTATGAAGGGAGCCTTTTTGACCGCCGCAGCGGCCCTCATGGGCTCTGCCCTCGCCGATGGCCACATGCGCCGTCACGGCCACGAGGCCTTCCACCACCGCCGTGCTCTGGGAACCGGAGTCTCTGGCCTGGTTGACGCTCAGGAGACCTGTGGTTGCACCACCAAGGTGATCACCTACTACGGATCCCCCACCCGTGAGTGCTTCCCGTTTTCTTTATCTTTGGTATGACGGGACGGATCGTGGTGGACCCTGCATGAGGAATGTCGGATGTTTGCTGGAGAACGGAATTCAAACCATGCGGATGGATATCTGGATGCACACCAGACGGATAAAGAACTACATGAAATACACAGTATAAGTATACTGACTGCAACAGTGGTGCCTCACCCTGCTCCCTCGTCGGCCGTCCCTGCCATCCCCTCCTCTGCTGCCGCTGTCTCTGCCAGCCCTGCTCCCTCCAGCAGCCCTGCGAGCAGCCCGGCCGTCAGCCCGGTCACCACCAGCAAGGTCACCCAGACCCAGAGCTCGACCAGCTACAGCACCGTCACCGTCGAGGCCAGCTCTTCTCCTGCGCCCAGCCCTGCGCCGACCACCTCTGCCGTTGAGCTCCCGACTCCCTCGGTGACCACTTTCCCCAACACCGGTACCTTCACCATCCCCGAGACCACTGTCACGGTCAAGGACACCACCACCGTCTGCGGTGCCACTTCCACCTCCGTCCCCAGCGGTACTCACACTCTCGGTGGTGTCACCACCGTCGTGGAGACCTCCACCGTGGTGACCTGCCCGTATGCCACCGTCAAGCCCACCGGCAGCACCGTGACCAGCGTCATTGAGACCACCACCTACACTTGCCCGGCTGCTGGTACCTACACCGTCGTCCCTCCGTTCACCACGACCGTTCCCTCCAGCACCGTCATTGTCTACCCGACCCCGGCCACCATCACCCCCGGTACCTACCCTCGCCCTGCCCAGGTCGTGACCGTCACTGAGACCGACTACACCTACACCTGCCCCTTCGACACTGGTCTGCCCAGCAGCACTCCTGCAGTGACCCCGTCCTCTGCTCCCGCTGTTGCCACCTCCAGCCCTGTCTCTGGTGTCGCTGCCCAGGCCACTTCTTCCACCCCCAGCGTCACTCCCAGCTCTAGCGCTTCTCCCTCTGCCACCCCGTCTGCCTCCTCCGGCAGCAGTGGCAACCGATACGCCATGGTCTACGGTGTCTACACCAACGACAACGGCTGCAAGACTCAGAACACCATCAACCAGGAGATTGCCGACATTGCCAAGAAGGGCTTCTCTGCTGTCCGTGTCTACTCCACTGACTGCAACACCCTCGAGTACGTTGGCCAGGCTGCTCGCTCTAACAGCCTCAAGATGATCCCTGGTGTCTACATCGAGAGCGGCGACATCTCTTCTGCCTACTCCCAGCTGAAGGACCTCATCTCCTGGGCTCAGTGGGATCTCGTTGACGCCATCGTCCTCGGTAATGAGGCCATCCAGGGTGGTGCCATTGACGCCAGCGGTCTGGCCAGCTTCGTCAAGGCCGGAAAGACTCAGCTCACCTCCGCCGGCTACACTGGCATGGTTACCCTCGCTGAGACCCTGAACATCTGGCAGCAGTACTCTGGTACTCTGTGCGACGTTGTCGACCAGCCCGTTGTCAACTCATACGCCTACTTCAACGGTGCTATCTCCGCCCTTGGTGCCGGTTCTTTCGTCAAGTCTGAGCTCGACGAGCTCAACGGCCTGTGCCCCGGCAAGAGCGACGGTTGGGTCGGTGAGTCTGGCTGGCCTAGCCAGGGTAACAGCCTTGGCGCTGCCATTGCCAACACCGTTGAGCAGACCATTGCCATTCTCGCCATCGAGAAGGAGATCGGCCACAAGGTCGCCTTCTTCGAGTACGAGAACGAGGCGTGGAAGCCCGCTGGCTCTCTCGGTGTCGAGAAGTTCTGGGGATGCTTCAACGTCTTCAGCTGGCTGCTGTAAGCTACGGACGCGAGTCTAATACCCTTCGTTGAGGACTTGGTCTCCCCCAGGATGGCTCGGAGTTTTGGCACCTTTTGATATGTTGCCGTCTTGGGGATATTCTTTCTGTTCTATATAATTTACGCTTATGTAGTAGATATCTATCTTCTTACGTTGTATCTCTACGGAGCCAGCTCAGTGCTTTCAACCACCCTTTGTAATCTTTCTGTAGCTATAACTAATAACTATGACATACCGGACTTGGGTGTTTGTAAATCTCTGAATTCTAGGCAGTATTGTACGAAGGCTATACTGTGTACATATACTGTCTACATTTGGCGGTCGCATAACTGCATCTACTTGCGGTAGGTGTGGAGCATACAGGTGAAGCTTGCACACGCATATAGGTGGTAACTGGCACTGACGTCAAACCATGTATAATTCTCGGTAACGCCCTATACATTTGCAGTGTAAAATCACAAAAAATGAGTCATATAATTAACTATATAGACATTTTCCCATAATACAGTGAATATTCCAGCAAAATAAGTATAGAATATGGCAATTTCAGCCATTTTGGCCAAATTTCACAGTGAAGGCAAGCACAAGTAGGGACTTAGCAATATTGACTCATACATAGTCTTTCACCGTGTGCTCGCGCGGGGTAGACAAAGAGGTATAAATACCCCATCTTTTCCCTGGCAAATTTCTTTTCTTTCTCATCTTCTTTGCAGAGTCAAACCGATCAGATTAATATAGATTACATCTTTATCCATAATTGTCTTGTTACTTTCCGAACAGATTTACATATTTGTGTCTATATATATCTATGTACAGAGTACATATTTGGGAGCATCATCAGCATTACAGCACTGAAGCCTGGCTCTTTATCCTATTACTTAGGAACTGCGTGTGTATTATACAGATTGATACAGATTGATAATGTCTTATTGCTTCTTTATCTTCTATGAACCATATTGCCTTATTACTTATACTGTATACTGTATAGTCTTCTTGGCCCAAATGCAGTACAAAAAGATATCTGCGGCTCTATGTGCCTGCATAGTTTCATAGGCGCAGGGCTTGGTCCGCAGTCTCTGCTGTAAAGCGGTGCCAGGATATAACACTGTTATGGCGTGCCCGCAGATAGATATAGGTAACTACGCCCTCTCTCTTATCGTCACTTGAGTCCCGCCTCCGCTTCAGAATCGTCTCACCTCCGGAAACTTGCATGCATGGATCTGCAAGTACTAATGATGTGGTGTTCTCTCAGTTTGCAACCGTGCCCTCCCTAACCGCGGCTGCTCTTGCTCCTGCGGGAGACACAGTCGTATAATAACCTATAGATGGGACCAACTTTCTCTGTCGAATGCTTATGTATTCTCAATAGATGCCCAGATACTTCTCCAATATCCTCGAAATGCTTGGAAAAGGAGAAAGCCTCGCGTTGTCCGGTGTTTCATCGCTCCCGGGGTTTGGGGCCGGGTCTTAGTTTTTATACTTCTTTTCCTGCCCCTCAGCATACGATGCTGTTAATATATTTTGCTTCAATAGCACAACTCTTCTTTGCAATCAGTTGTCGGGTCGCAAGATTCAGTACGTTTATTTATATTGCAACTAGGAAAATAAACAGAAGCAACATCGTCGCGGTGGGAATCATATCGTGCTTTTTGACTTAGGGCGTCGTCCCTCACGGACTCCCGGCTCTGGTGGCTCTGACAACAGGAGAGCGCCTTGTTTATATCTTTTGAATATTTACCGTCGTGACGAATGACCCGTCCCATGATGGGCCAGGGACTTCAACCAAATTCATCATTGTCCGCCCAAAATGATCGTGGATAGATCCGTCGCTGTTGCGGTCGGAAAAGCACCAACAGTGTCGGTCGCAGTCTTCCTACTTGACATCTCTAATTTTTGAATGATATATTTGGTATTGGTGAAACAACATTCGAGACTGGTCTCATATTCATATCATGGGTCGTTTCTTATACACATCGTTGGGTCGCCTCTTATACACATCGCTGGAAAGAAGTTCAGTGGATACGGGGGTAGACAAATTGAAACCGTTCCATGGGTTCGCTCCCCCGATGAGAAATTTGTCCAACTGTTATAATTTTTATGGGTGGCTGGTTGTTTCCTTTTTCTATTGATATATCGCTTGTGCTACAGACTACCTTTCTTGTACCAGAAGTCGTGGACGAGCACATTCAAACTACTTCACGAAATCACCACTTTTCACTCAAAATTTCTTCCAAGGATATTGAATCCCGGTGGTATATGGGGTCGTCGTTTTCTTTTGACCTATCCTGACTCGTCTTCCTCTTTCGCCGTGGCTGTGGCTGCCCACTTCATCTATCTCAGGGCCAGACGGCTTCCCGGGGTCAATATCTGACTAGTGCGGGGGTGTGTGTGTGTGGCTGTCTTTTTATAGAATTTGTCAAGATGCCGAAGACGGCGCTTACGTCTTGTTCTGGATGCTACCTTGGAACTTTTATTTTATATTGTCGTTGAATCCAAGAAACGCGGCATGCCGTACCATACATAACTTGTCGAGATCCTATATCCACCATGGATGGTCATGGAGTCAGGTGCAGATACCAGACCATGCAGACAGTGGTTTGTTTTGTATATATCTCTTTTGATGAATCTGGGAAGAGCAAGCGCGAACGCTGGATATATTCCCGTGAGACTTGGAGTCGAATTTTGTGTCTTGTCTTCGCTAGGGCAAGCCGGATCCCCCGAATTGGTGGGGGATCCAAAGAGGGCATTGCACCCATGGGGTGTGTTGGTTTGCCAAACTCGACGCAAGCACTGAAGGAAGAGCCACAAAAGATCTCCCAGCTGGATGACCTGCAAAGAGGGCATTGTACCCACATGGGGTGCGCTGGTTTGCTAAACCTCGACGCAAGCACTAGAGAAACTGCCGCCATCAGGTCTCTGGGTTGGATGATCTGCAACTGCTCCCACATGGGGTGCGGTGTTCCATTAAAACCTCACATTGAGGAAGGAGAACTGGGAACAACAAGTTCAACGTTACAAGTTTTATGTCAATTGTACAACTTCAATGGAATTCAAAAAGGAGTTGCACCCATGGGGTGTGGTGCTCGGTGACGCAGAACTAAGGATGAGGAACTGGGAACAGATAATTCAACGTCGCATGTTCTATGTCAATTGTACAACTTTAATGGCATCTAAAGAGGTCATTGTACTTATGGGGTGCTGTGCTTGCTGAATACTGTTCAACAGGAGGAGTACATCTATGGCAAGAGAGGACGGTCTATGGATATCATACCGCCCCGACCAGAACATAACGGTGAGCGGGCTTACTATACTTCTCCGCAGCATGGGTCTGGCTTTTGGTGACCCTCAGGAAGGCACATGTGGTAGTCCTGCGCCCGTTTCTGATATCTTCATCTATCTTTTATATCAATTCTACGATTGCAGCACCATCCAAAGAGGGCATTGCACCCACTGGGTGTGCTGCCGCTGGGAGCTCAAAGATCGAGCTCGACGAAGCACAAGCAGGTATTCGAAATCGGATAGTGTATGTATACATGTACAAAGAAGGTATTGCACCCACATGGGGTGTGTGTGCCGTGCTTGCTAAAACTTCATACTTGGAATTATTCCTCTTCGTGAGCGCCAGCGAGCTCCTCATTTCTCTTAACTCATGTAAATTGCGTGAGTGCGATGATTTCCAAAGAGGGAATCGCACGGGTCCCGGGTTTGATGGTCTCTCACATAGAGAACCTCAGAAGACAATATGTCGGATGCTTTTATTCTCTACCAGTTGCAGGATAGCATCTGCTGATTAGAAGTCTTTTATCAACCCCACCGATCTTCGATCTAGGTTGGGCGTGGGATGCTGTCCCAACTCCCTGGACTCTTGGGGGTTCTCATATCTTTTAGTCTTCATCACACCTAGAGGGACAGCAACGACATATTGGTCCGCGTCTAGGCTCAGGCCCAGGCTCAATCCCTCCTCCTATGCAGGTTGTTCCACCTAAACATGGTGCGTGGGCTTTGACTTTTCAGCGAGGAAGATCCGTCTTCCACGTTCGGAGAAATGCTGCAGATGTCATATCGTTTGGCTTGGTTTCCTTGATGACTACGTGCATTACTGACGGGTATACATCCATACTTTTCTCTTTAACTCGTATAGTTAAAAGATCTCTCCTCCCCGACCATGCGTCGGGTGCTGGGCTTTTATGACTTGATATTATATTTCTTATCTTCGAACAAAGCTAGTAAGATACATCGCTTCTTTACACGTTTTCGCCCGGGCTTCGGGGCCGGAGAGTCACCTCTCCTTCCTACATGGGTGCTGCGGAACTCCCAGAGTAGTCATTGTTGACCGTCGGTGTCTGGGTTTCTAATCCGTTCGGGTATATACTTCTCACACGTCCATTAGAAGTGCAATAATCTATTGCTATTTTACTGAAGTCTCACGGACCTAGCCTGTGACCCAACATGGAAACCTGAAATACCTTCTTTTTCAGTTTCTGGATCGATTTGCATACACAACACTCCCGTGACGCCTGTCCATGAATATTCTTATTTTCTATACTGATGGGTCGAATGACCGACTGTTCATTCTCTCACTATTACGTGACCGCTGTTCAAAATTATTCAGAAATAAGATCTTGTGGGCGGTTGTCTTTCCCACAGTGGTCAAAAATGGCCGTTTTAATAAGTGATAACCCATGGACTGACAGTCCGGACCTTCAGCGGACACATGTCCTCATTGTCAATTTCACTGTTCTCTCTTCCCTCTGAGGAGGTTGGCAGCAATGTTGTTTGCACTTGAGAAACGGGACTGCTTGTATTTTATTTGGATAATTTTCATTACCCGCAAGTTAGAAGGGTGCTAGATCCTACGCGGAGCCAAAAACAAGGGTGATTACTTTCCCACGCGTTGGGATAATTTACATAAAGACGACGTATCTCGTCGCATGACCTCTTCTCTCTTGGACGCGTTGTGACTGGTACAGTACTGAGCATACTGTTCGGAAGATACAGCAGGAGCCTATAACAGCCTGCAAGGAAGTCATCATGAGGTGATGTACATTCCTGATATTGGTCAGTTTCAGTTTGAATTGTATTTAAGGACCGAGACATGGCCAACCAAAAGGAAACCGTCTCTCCTTTTATGTCGAACGATGATCCTGAATTTCTCAAACCCGTTAATTATTACTATATTTTATACACTGGTGGCTCAGAGTACTGGCCCAAGGCAGTGGTAAAACGGAATCGTGGTTTCTATACACAATCCTTTCTGACATGGAGATATAGTACTCGCGGGTGGAGAGAAACCGCACCGGAGGACCGAAGTCTTTATAAATGGAAGCAAAGCGTCTCGTCTAACTTCTAAATCGGCGCAGATCGCCAAAAATGGCGCCTCCGGTCTTCGCTTCCACTGATGGACAGGAGTCAACTGATGACAGCTTGTGCGTGGATGTTAGACACAGCATCGCCGTCGCAAATACCTTGTTTTCTTCTCTTTAATGCACACATGCGAAATTACTTCATTATCTCTAACCGGCCACGTTTATCGTCTCGAAGATCAGACTTATATTGCCTTTCGGCTTTTTGAAGTTGGTTATAAGTGGACGCGCTGTGACGCCTCTGGAAAACACGTCGGTCTTGCGCCTCCTTTGAAAAAGAAAAGAAGCCGGTGTGTGCTTCGCCTGTCGATGGTGGCTGGGGTCAGGGCTCGACTAACGACGAATCCTGCCCTTTTCTCTCTTTTTTATGATTGTGCATATACTTTTGCACCAATTCTAAAGACGAGAATGGGCCTTGCCTTCCAAAAGCGAAGAGAAAGGCAACGTGAGTGGTCCTTGCTTGGCGCTGGCCGCTCAGACCTCTCAATTCACGACGAATGCTGCGTTTGCTGCTTATCAGTGTGTACAAACAAACCTTGGATACATAACATTTATCTCCCAGGAGAGAGGGGAGGGATAGTGTGTGTTTCGTCTGTCGATGGCGGCTGGGGTGTGGCCTCCACCAAGCACAGATCCTATTTATGTATTTGCCAATTCATTTATAATCGTGTACACATCAGTATCGACCGAGGAAGATTGCTGAAGAATAAATTGCTGCATCTCCGAAAAAGAAGAGAAAGGCAGTGCGTGCTTCGTCTGTCGACTGCCGTGGTTGCCGAACAAAGTTATCGCGGCAATGTCTCCTCCTGCATCCACCAACGGATGCTTGCTGTCCTGCGGTCTCGAATATATATGGTTTTTACTACATCTTTCTTGGCAATTTCCTTGCACGAATCCCAGATGTCAGAACTGTCGAACTGTTGTCTATGATGATAGTCCCTTTCATCAACCAGGCTTTCATGGTTCCAGGAGGAGACTGCCATCGATTCATGGTTGTATTTTCAATTTAATACCGGGATAGTATATCTACTGGAGGGTGGCAGACAGGGTCTTAGACTCTCAAGAATGTGTCCTCCACCGTATTCATACTTTTTCGATATACCTGTACTGCAAATGGGGCGAGGGGGGGCACGCATCGTGGGCCAACAGCCATCTTGACATCCACCTTGTTGTTGAAAGACCGGTCCTGAATACAAATACAATTTCTTATCTCACTTCTACATTATACCAAATTTCATTCCAATCATCTTTCAATTCGACATAAGTTTGAATCCAATCCCCAGACTTCATCGTCTCACAGAGGTTCTATATCCTATACTGGATACTTTCAAGCTCAAAGTGACGCCTTCATGGCTAAGGCCGGAACCACGAAACCCGATGCCCAGGCACAACTAAAATGCCTGCAGTGTGGAAAGTGTAAATAGGTCTCCTTTCTATTATCAATCAGACCATTGCTGACCGTGCTTGGCATAGGGGAATCAATATTGGCCGCTCACTTATCGACCCAGATCGACGGGTTCTGTTTCCAGATCCTGCGGCCTGTTCCCCTGAACATAGCACCTTGTACTATAATTTCCCTATCGTCATCTCCAACTGGACGATTGTTGAATGATCTAAAATAAGCTGTGGTCATGTTTTACAGAGTTCCGTTGGTATGGTGGAGGAGAGTCTGCATGGCTCTCCTCCCGCGACATTAAAGAACTATGGCAAACAGATTGTCCACCGGACTCTGTCTGCCCTGGTCGTTGTTTTCACGATCGTGGCTTTTATCTTCCTCTATAAATATTGACCTAACAGATGACTCAGAACTTTTCTTTAGTCGGTGGTCCAATATAGGACCCAATACTATCACTCTCATAGACCATCGGATTGGCATTTTGCGGCTATCGTCGTTCTTCCGAAAGATTGGAAGGTTTAGACTCTTGGGTCCATATTCTACCGCAGACTCTATCTGAGCTTCCTACAGAGACCACCCAGGAAATCCTCCACTACTAAACGAGATACGTTATGGAACTTCATACAGAATGTTCCGAGGCACATACCGAGGAGGGCTCGGTTTACCCCATAAGACTTTACAATTTATGTCTTGATTACTGACAATTCCTGCCAGGGGCAGCAGCCACAGCAGTACGACTGCTGGGTCGCCAAGAGAAAGAAGCAAGTTCAAAGAAGGTCGTGAGACCTTAATATACCCTGTTAATCGAGGTAGCAGACATCTCGTATATCATAAACGATCCTCCAGTCAGTATCGACGAAAGCACAATTGCTTTGCATTAACGTTAACGGCGTCCTCGGTCACAAGTATTACATCTCCAAATTTGCATAACCAATTATAGGAAGTACGGAAGACACCAACAAGTCTATGTGGTAGCCCATCGCATACAACATCAGCATCACCGGAAGTGATGTGTTCTATTCATTTTCATCTCCATAAGCTGGCCTACGGGTGTTGCCACATATTAATTATCTTTTTAACACAGGCCCCAGAGGACTACAGTCCCAGCCATCTTCTGCTTCCATGTCATGTCTCTGTCGCTCCGTGTCGATCCTCATCCGCTGCGATTCTATCTGCGCTTCCGTGTTGTACCATGGGTGACTTCGGTGAGGTCTCTTATATCGGTATAATGAATTGATTCCCTATTGCTTGGTGTCTTCTGTGACTGTTTATTGTCACGATAACAACCCAACAGAAACTATGGTTCGCTTGTGGTCATTCCGGTGGCCAGATAGTGGTCAAGACGTCTTCACCACTTAATGTCTTGATACCTAGTTGCAGCCATGTCGGTCAGCTATACGTTGTCTATTGTCATATTTGTAAAAGTTATATATGCAAGTACTCATACAAATGTTCGTTCTTCATGTAAGTCCCTTGTCATATGTCTTCTATCAACTCTTGCATAGTTATGTACTGACACTCTTGACTAGGCTTTCTTCCCTTCCTATGTTTGTCCTCAAGCGGATCGTCATAGTGTTACAGAGTATCATATAATAAAACCTTGCTCGTACTTCTTTCAACTTCCTTGCAAGGTATGTTGAGTCATCCTACCCTTAGCCTTGATGTGACATGATGGCACACAATTTCAGTCACTGACCTTTGCCTCTTCCTTCAGGAAGCCAAGTCCCTTCCACTTCCACTGCATTCACCCAAAGACAAAGCCACTGAACATGCTATTGATGGTACTCGCCGACGCGTAGGAGGGCAAGGGAATGCGATTGACACTCTACTGCTGCTGAGGAATGGAAATTACCCCTCAATCGAATTCACATGTACATAGCTGTTTCTCTCTCCCTGAGAAGCATAAATAGCCGTCCAATTCTCCCTCCAACTCTCTGAAATTCTTCTCCCATGCAACCACTCTTCTCTCCAAAATCCCAACTTCTGGGGTAGCACACATGCAGCTTGAGCCAGATTTAGAGCAATACAGCACATCAAACTCTGAATAAGTCATCTTTCCCAGGTAGTCATTCTACTCCAGCTATCTTCAGCAGAGAATTCGTAGACACGTCTTTTTCCTCAGTTGAATAGCTTTGCTATGAACTTATCGTGATTCTCGCATACCTGCATCATCTTAGCCCTTCTATAGAAATGGACTTGATCGTATCACATTCCGAACACCAGATATATCACATCACTCATTTCGTTGCAAAACTTGTAAAACTCATCAAATCTGTCGAGTAATCTATATACTGCAAGGCCGTTATGTTCTGGCTGTTGGCATTTATATTTAGATTCTGGAACCGAGAGACTCTTAGATATCTACTGTTGTCCTTGCCCAATGGACATTCCAACTTGGCTACTAAACATTTATATTCCACGATTCTGTTCTATAAAGTTATATTATAGGAGAGCCTCTGTTCTCAACCGCAACTTCCTGCCGTATCAGGGAAAGATGGCACCAGAATATCTCCTTGTCACTCTTTTGCTTTCCACGCGCTTGGAATTGTATCATGATTATACTCGCTGTGAAATAGTCATAATATCTTCCCAAGATTCATCTGTGATGCTCACAGGGCCCCCGATAGGTATAGTACAGCAAGATACTGTTACCGAGATACCGATATTTTCTATACATTTCCGGAGAGACAAACCTTCTTGCAGCTCCCCATATGGGGACTAATTTTTCTTCGTCGCCAATTCTCTTTCGTTTCATTGGCTATGGAACTTTATACTGTTTTTACATATCTTTGCCGTTTACGCAGTTTAGATCTTCTGGCAAGGAGGCTGCGAGTTTGATCATTCAGGGACTTCCTCCGCATATGCAACGGAATATCAACTTATCTCAAATTTATATTCCTGAAAACGGCCGGGTTTCGTGAACTTATCCACCACATCACGGAAGTGTATACAGGGAGACAGAGAACCTAGTCTCTGTAGCTATCTGGTCTGGTATTTCATGACTGCCGTTGGAGGCGTGGCCCTGGTCCTCAAATAAGCTGGGATTACAATTCCCTACGAGGAAACTCCACAGGCATGTCCTGGAGAAAATGTTTCTTGGTCGGCGCACCTGTTGAATGGTGCTCCTCGTCATCATTCAGCAGTTGCTGTGGGCTTCGGGAGCCAGCCTACCTTTTATATCATCTGTTGTTCTGTGGAACCTATCTGTTATCTTTTTACGAAGCACATTGTAAATGAGAGACAGACAGGGATCATTGTTATTTCACTTTTGACTATGTGTCGCTTCATGGAAGGCGAGGTTGCATTTGGCAAAAGCACTTTCCAGATACGAAGGGTTTCAAGCCATACCTATATGCAAAAACTTTTGCCGAAGCACTGAGCAGCGCGCTCAACTCCGGAGCATCCAGTGCCACGCAAGTACAACTTTGGGTTGCTTCAATCTGACTGCATGGTGTATTTTCATTTTAAAATTTATTATGGATGGGCCACACGTTCAGAGTCATCGGGTCCGGTACTTCTTGCAATTTTCATTATTTGTGGAATCCCTAAACAAGCTTTGGATATTCATGAACCGCATACATCCAGAGTTTAGGATAATCCTGGCCTCCGTGGCACCAGTATCGAAGTTTCGTTCTTGATGGGCCATCTATATACTGGGATCGTCAATAATTATTCTGTGTACGAATATTGGGGGTTCCTGGCAGCTCCATCTTCCAGAACATCTGGCTTCGACGAGCAGGTCGGATGAATTTCGAATCGAGTGTTCGTCCTTGGGCCTCACAAGCGCCCGGCTCGACTGGGGGTTGGCGAGGTACATGAGCTTCCTGATTGACGAGCTAGAGTACTTATTGGCTTCTTAGTTTCAAATCTGTCTTGATATGTCTATACTACCTTCGTTATACGACATTTCGTTGGTCCTCGCTCTCTCTAAGCGGAACAGAGACGTTGCATACTCTGGTTCCTGAAGCTTGCCCGAAGACTACTCTTGTACACTTTCCTTGGCAATGGAAGCAGAATTATTTCAAGATAATCTGGTGATTTTCGGCATAGCCGATACCGTCGAGTTATATTTACCACTCAATGACTGGCCAAGGTTGGACGGAGGCTGCGAACGAGATTCGGACGGGAACCTGATTCCACTGCAAGACCACGGGCCTTTTCCCAACACACTGATTACTTATGGCCGCTCTCGAGTCTTCTTCATTCGTGATTACGCCCCTTCCCACGACCCATTGACTTGCTGGGATGTATACATTGTTACAGCATTTAACTTGCTCTTGATGATATACTGCCTTCCCCATTCCTGATAGGTGGCTCATATTGGTGGCAGGAGCAGTATGGAGCAGTCTTCTTCACCGATTCTACAAACAAGCATTTTGTCTATCTCGCCTGGCCTTCTCCTTTCTCTGGTCATTCTGTTTAGGTTAATACATTGCCAGAGGCAAATAAGAATTCGTTTGCGAAAAGGCGAATCCCGAACCAGGAAGTTTATTGCCGGCCAATCTACGACAGCATTCCCATTTGTGCCTTGATAGCAAGGAAGCATCAGAAGTTGCAATTATACCATCAGTATCAGGTGGAAGCGGTGTTTCCTCTCTTTCTTCTGACCCTCTTCCACATATTACCTCGTGAAGACCTTCCTGGGTAAAGTGATATTCGGGTGCCTCTTGTGCAATTGGAAAGCAGCCCGAACCAGATGAGAAAGACTATGGTGCCCAGAACATCGTTGCGAGAGTCGATATGGGAAGCGCCTAGCTTCCATTTGAGATTTCTTCTGGCTTTGGTCACAGACATATACTGGAGCCTGCACCTTCGAGAAGAACCATGGCTCGTTGCGGCCCACGGAGTGCCAACCCGATCATGGGAGAATTTAGCAGATACGGCAAACCGTGGTTTGGTTTTCCTTTAATATGATCCGCATGCGAGAGGAAACATCGATGCATAAATTTACAATCTCTCTTGAGCAGTAGTCATCGTCTTTTTCTACCACTTGAGTTCTACGCGAAACAGCGAATGGGGGTTCCAGAACAATAGCGGTTAAAGATGGCGTCTCAGAAGGGAGAACTCATTTCTCCAAATCTGCCTGTGGAGCCTATATCTTACTCTCAACGAAAGGATTCGACATCTCTTTTATTGGTCAAACATCAGATAGCAGGAACAACGTGGAGAGTATGTGCCCACGGGTCCAACAACAAACCTGCCTTGATAAGATGTGGTTGTGGGCCTTTGACGCCATCCACCTAAGTTGGGGAAGTCAACTTGGATACTTCCCACATAACCTGAAGTACCTCATGTGGGGGAAATATTATGCTTTCGCATAACATGCGTGTTATGCAAATGGTTCTGGTGATGTCTGTTCGCCTATTACAAGTCTCCAATTTTGTCCCCTTTCATATGGAGGACATGCCTTAATATAGCTGGAAGTCGACAAAATTTCTTGATGAGATCAAATAGTATTCGCGAAGAACGAGAAACGAGCTCGTATGCGGGATCGTCCGGGGCTACCATTCTGTTGGACCACATACAATGAGGGATTCCCGTGACGTCCAAGAAAACAGTTTATATATCAGATAACTTTCTCTTTTCATAACCTCATCATTTTTTTAATTCGAGATCGCGGTCGATAGAAATTGGAAATGTCCCAAAACGCCTCTCAGGACACCACGAAAACGAATGGTGGTGGCCTATTCTTCGTGTTGTCCCCTTTGTCACAGCGTCTTGTGACGATAACAAGCAACATCACAATTTATATGGAAGAAGAGTTACGGGTCATATCCACGTTACGTTGGGACAACTAGTATTTGGATTGAAAGCTATTCTTTGCCCCTAACATATGTTAGGAGAATCCAGAACTTACCACAAAAATTACTTGTGGGGATCTGAAAGAATCCTTCATTCTTGCAAAGACGATGTGGATAGTCTTTATATCATGCCTGTCGTACTATACCGGGACTCAGTGTCGAGAAGAACTGGACATTTCTAGTGATACATATCTCGGGGTTCTGAGCTCCCCAACTTGTTGTCTCATCCTGGTACCAGAATACACTGCGGAGTGGAACTCTGGGCTCTACATGAGCCCAAACTTTCTTCGCACACACTTCAGATCTCGGCAATAAGAAACGGAAGACCTCCGGAACAGAGCTCAAACTGTTCTCTTTATCAATTAGCGAAGAGGAATGTCTTGGAGAAGCAGTAGTTGGCAGAGCTTCGATGGCTGCTTTCAATATTCTAGATCATACTGGAACAAATATTCAAAACCACAGTGGTAGTCCGGCTCCCAAAGGTTGGGTCTTACACTTTGCCTCCAATTATGTGAGCGCATGCGCAATCCTCTCACTCTCAGCTTAGGGCTGCGTCGCTCCTTTATCTTCTGAGCTCAGTAGTTCCTTTCTGAAGGATTTGACAGCTTGCGCATTATGTCGACAATTGTCCTTCCTACCCAAAACACATTACCAACCGTGAAATCGCGATGGAATGTGGGATCATGAATACATGTCTTAGTCGAGGAATGCTTCTTGTCAGGTGCGGAGGAAGCTCAATCGGTCGGATGGATCGCAATCAGATCCCATATCACGGAGCTCACAGATCTGGTGCTCTAGACCGTTCCCGGGCACAGCACCGATGTGGCAGCAAGAAAGACTTAGACTTTTGATACTTGGTGCGACATGCCTACGTCTAAAACTCATGTTCCGGGCAATAGGCGAGCTAGTCATACGTTTATACCATTGGTTTGCCAGTTCTTTTACTGGACCGGTGTCGTGCGTAGGCTGGATGTGGTGGGCCTTGCTCTGTGCCCTCTCCAGGGGTCCCCTCTTGGTGTGTCTTGCTAATCTCTGCAAATTTCGTCCTCTTTCCTCCTTACTTCAAAGTCACAAGTGACTTTCTCAAGTGCGAATTGTGACAGATTGTGAAGACCTTCAAGTCTTTCTTGTTGCCCACTCCGTATAATCTTCATGCTCGAGACGAAAGACCGGCATCCCCGGATGGGCCCTTGAATTAAAATCTTTCAAGCGGCCCTCAACGTTTCTGAAGGACGGTCCATCTGAGACAAATTACAAGTCCTACTGAAGGAGCGCGCCCTCGTCAAAATGGATCTTCACTGTGTACTCGGCTGCCGACTGGGAAAGAGCACCTGGGTGTAACCAATGTCGACGACCTCCCACTCATCCAGTTTTCCGAGATGAGTACAGCACCGTTGACGAGTTGCTTCATATTCGTGTTTATGCCTTTTCACTTTAATCTTTTCACAGACACCGCGGATGCCTGATGAACGATGGAGTATGAAGGAATTTCTTTGGCAAGACTCGTTATCATTTGAATATAATTCGGCCTCTAAGGGATATATGTGCGGAGAACCTAAGGGTGAAGTATATTAGTTAACTCTTATATGGGCGGGAAAAGCATCTTCTAGGATGCGCATGCAAAGCCCGATTGTCAAGGTGCTGCCGTATAGCCGAGGATCTATACCATTTTACAATTTATTCCTCCTTATCATTACTGCGAATATATGTCCATATATTTGGTATGAAAACGGGACAAACGCAGTAGCTCTCTGTCTAGAGGTCCCTGGGGCCTAATGTGTTATCTTCGCAAGAAAGACAGAGATAACCTTCCGGCTGGATGTACGCGGACGTTCTATACACTCCCGGGCAGACACTTTGCATATCTTGTTATATAATTTAGGGTCTTATTTATTATTCAGAGCTCTCTGTCTCTTCAATCAATACGCGGAGCTACTTTATATAATTGGCTGGAAGCCTCATGGTGCCTATTTCAGATCACTTTCGAGGAAAAGACGCTGCCTATCGTGAGACTAGCGTCTAACACCGACTGATTACCTAGACAAGTCTAGAATATTGCATTTATATATAGGACTATTTGAAGGTCTCGACTACCTTCAGTGTCATTTGATGCCTGTGCGAGATATTATAAGTATCCGCGAACTGAAGACGGCAGAGCACAAGACTTTGCAAGCTTCAAAAAGAAAAGAGATATTTTTAATTTGGCCTCTCGGCACATTTCTTAATCGTTGTGCTTGCCAGCACCCCTATTCTTGATGCTTACAGTACGTTTTTAATGTTCAAGTTCCCCACTATATCCCGTGTTGGTGGGACCAGACGAAAGAAATATAATAATACTCTCAATTTTATTCCTCGGCATTCAGCCACATGGAATCGTGATACTAGAATCGTGATACTAAAAAGGCTCCCCGGGCGACCTCTGGGCGATAATCGAGTGCAGCACAATCTAGTAGATTTCCAGTGCATTTGTGGAGAAGACAGATTGACAATAGATCAAATTTGTGGCTTTCAACTGTTGTCTCTTCCCTTGGCACTGACAGTCTCAGATCTTGCAGGAATAAAGTCCCTTTGCACGGACTATCTCTTGCGGAGTCAAAGTATGAGAACTGTGTGGCTACGGATGCCTATCTGTACAGGACCACAGAAATCCAGATGCTTTCTCCCATGTCCAACAATGGTCATGGTCGCGTGTCCGAATTGGACAAAACTAGATATCCCTTTGGAATGAGAGCAGAAAGTCCTTAGAGTCATTTCGAATCTTTATGGGGCAATGGAGCCATTCTTTGACGACTTCATGGAATTTGTTTTAAGCTTGATTTCAGGCGCTTCCGAAATAAACAATCCTGAATCATACACCGGTTGGTGCAGCACGCCTCTTAGTTCTCCGCAAGGAAATCGTCTCTAGTCTCTATTTACTCTGACACCTATATCATGTGCGTTGGCTCTTATACACAGACCTCCGGACCAAGACTCTTGACCAGCAAACAGTCGTCGTGGCTTGCCGCCGAAGACTAGACACCCGAAGGGTCTCTAAACGAAATGAGCGTTTGATATATACACTACTATGCCTCCCAAAAGGCGGCCGCAGACTCTTCGACGTATTTTACAGCGGTGAGGACCGAATGAACTCCTCATGTTACCCTGTCTGGTGCCTCTCATTGAATGAGACCAAACAACCACCCATGAATTCATTTCTCTTCTCGCAAATATCCACTAAGGAGGAGGATATAAGACGCCAGAGTCTTCCTTCGTCAGAAGAGATAGATCCGAGCGGCAGTGATGAAAATGCCATCGTGGGCCTGTCGGGAAGAGCCCTTATTCTGCATAGGTTACAGGATGACCTAGTCGTTGTATGGCATTGTCGGAGCTATCTCAGTGATAGCTATTTCGGTTGTTGCGTGAGGCGTTACGTCTCAGCGACGCTAAGTAGTGAAGTTTTTCAATAAGATGAAGAGCGCCTTAATTAAGGACAGTGAATCCAAAATCGGGCCGATGGCCCTGTTGGCTCCCCTCCCAAAAAGGAGTTCTTCCACGGGGAAGTTCCATCGCGTACGGGGTCCCATTGGATCAGCTTTCTTGACTACACTGACGGAGACCTCATGTGCCATACACATTTGTTTGGTTTCTAGCACAGAAGAAACATTCTGGTGGGTTTGGGCAAAGATTGAAACAAATAGTTGTTTCCTTCACCATGAAAAGTCCTAGGAACGTTATTATTTTTCCATTGCCTCTCAGTATATTGGGGAGAAATACAAAGAGCCATCGCACACTTGCGGGGTAAACATAAATTCTTGGAGAGAGCATGTAATTACATACTGGTGGTTGCAACCTGCTGATTGCATTTCTGGGGTCGTGTAGTTAAATAGTTATACTTAATAAGCAAAGACAAATTCCCTCGTTCTATCGATAAAAAGACACATGAAGCGGGAGCAGGGAATTGAAGGCAGATGTCGGGAGAAACACAATGTCGTCTGGAGAGCATGTAATTACATGAATATATACGATAACATTTGAGTCCGTTTTATCATCTTCTCCGTAGGAAGCTTGTAGTTTTCGTAACTTGCGAACAGTCTATCTAGCTCTGAGCAGGACGGGCCCGTTTCGCACCTCGAACACCTTCAACTCGAGGGAGATCATCGCAAGACAGAATACGAGAATCAATTACTTCACTGGGATGTCTAAACTAGGCTTGCGAGAGGAATCAGGTTATCCGACAGTCTACGGGGGATTCTACGCCAGTGTGAGTACCCCTTCGAAAGGTATCCTGTTGGCAATGGATATTTGTCCCTGGGATATTAGATAATGAAGTATATGAAGTATCTCTATGAATTTCCTGAAAAGAGTTGTATTGACCAAATATGCGGAACTTCGAGTTAAAGGTGAAGAGAGACGCCCACGAACTACGACTACAGTAGCAACTTCCAATCTCTTGAGGATAGGTATATTCTTCTATTCATCAATCTTCCTTCGAAGACCGCAAGCTAGTAAAAATAGGCAATATGCCTCTCTGCTTCCATGTACTTTTTTTCTTTTTTTTCATTCATTCGTGCGTCCATCATACGTCCATCCCGCTTCAAGATCATCAATCACGGAATAGCGAGGAGAGAGGTATATGGAGTTCACAGGAACTTGCTAGCAAGGCTGAGCAGACCGCTGGGACCACCGGTGCCGCCGAGTCCAGAGCCACCCTGGTTCTTCATGTACATCTTCAGGGCCATTTCGGCGGCGGAGTTGATGGCGGATTGCTTGTCACCGGACTGTAGAATGGAACAGTTAGTAAAGGAAATTGCAATTGGTCTACAGGAGCTTAAGAAAAGAAGGGAACTTACGGCGTTACCACCCTGCTGGTCCCAGGCCTTGCTGGCCTGAGCCATAGCCATACCGATCAACTTGCTCTTCTCGTCACCACCACCACCGAGACCGCTGCCACCGCCTCCCTGGGTGAACATCTTCAGTGCCTCGATTGCCGAACCGGCTCCCACAGACTGAGAGTCGTGTTGCTGGTTGCTGTCACCGCCGCCGCCGAACAACGACTTGTGGGCCTTGACAGCCTGCTCCTCGTCAATGTCGCTGTTGGAGGAGACATGGTCCTTGTTCTGGTTCAGGAAGGAGGCCGCCTGAGAGAAGAAAGAGGAGTTCTTGTCGCTGTCATCATCGTGCTTCTGGGCGTGCGAGACGGCGCTGCTGTAGTCGTCGTCCTGGTGGGAGTAGCGGTTCTGCGGGGTGTCATCGTAGCGAGTGTCGTTGTAGCGGTCACCTCCACCATGTTCCTGGCGGCCGCCACGGCTCTCGTAGTCGTCGTTGCGACGGCCACTGCCATAGTCACCTCCGCGGTTGTCATAGCCATCATCACGGCCGCCGCCATATTCCTGACGGCCACCACCATATTCTTGACGGCCACCGCCGTAGTTGTCACGGCGGTTGTCCGAGTACTCGTCGCGGCCATAGCCACCGCCGCCGCCGCCACGGCCGTACTCGGAGCGGTCGTTGTAGTCGTTGTAGGACATGATTGCTTGTGGAGAGGGAAGGGACTTGTTTTGTAGAGAGCTGTAGTAAAATTGTGTGAGAGAAATCAGAAAGAGCAAATTATGAGCGCAGCGGCAGAGAAGAAGATATAGGAGGACGATGACGGAGCTGATGTTATTGCAGCTGGTGTTTGGTGGGGTAGTTGTCTCTTAGTCGAGCTGATAGTCCAGCCATGCGGGGCAGCGAAAGGCGGACGCGTCGACGAAACATCGCCATGTCCACTTAGATGCGCTTCAGCCATGATGCCCAGACGCCGGACTATGGCTGAGGCGTCCCAGATCGCAGAAAAAGACGATCGGGTTGATCCTATCATGCTTCAATTTGTGAGCGATGCACTGACGGGTCCAGTCGCTCTGCGTTGCCGGCGAGACCCTCAAGTGTGGCTGCGTATCTACAAGAGCCAAGAAAATACTTATTGATGCCAATGACCTCAGTGGGAATGGAGCCAAGAAGAGAGGAATTGTTACAGTGTATCCCTAGAATTCGCCTGTCGGCACCGCACGATATACAAGATGCAGAGTGAAAATGATCCAACAGAAACCGCCCTTTCTAACATGTACACAGGGGCAATAATAAACAATCCAATATCATATGCAAGTAATAATGCCCGATATGCCAACTCCCGTACCGGTGGTATCTAGAACGCAAACAGAAAAAATGTCACGGGGCAAAATCAAATAATTATGTCCAAGAAGGAATCGCAAAATTCCCAATGAAATGGCAGAGGTCGCCCAATGTCTCTAAAGCAAGAGATTGTCATGTTCGTCGTCATTGAGGCCACGCAGATACCTCAACTGCCGCTCCCGGCGGCTGAGAAGACACCGGTCGTCGTCCTCCAGATCAGCTTCCAGAGCCCATTCATGAGGCAGATCGGGGCGGTATTCTTCACCCCGGGCCTCGATCTCATCCCGCGCGGTGAATGATAATCCGTACGGCTGGCCCCATTGCTGACGCTCAAATTCCATGAAACCCCCAAAGCGCTCGTCCGCATTGGCAACCCAGATCGAACCACCGTCAGGACTGTAGTCCGCACCCGCAATCTCTCCAAAGAAGTCATGCACTTGACGGGTCTGGTACGTCTGGGCATTGACAAGGACGACGCGATCTGCCGGCTCACTCATAAGGAGCGTGCGAGGGCCACCACCCACCGGCGAGAAACGCAGGGATCGATATCCTGCAACATCCGAGTCGATCGTTTCCAGGAGACGCCACATCCGCACGTCCCAGATCTTCACGGTCTTGTCCTGGTTACTGGTAGCAATGTGTAACATATCCGGCGACCAGGCGCAGGCGAAGCCAAAGTCCTTATGCCCTCGAAGAGGTCGAAGCGGGAGACCTGAATCAGCCTCGATGACCCACGCTTCAGGCGAATCACCGATGACAACTCGGAGGCGTCCGTCGCTGGAAGTATCTGTACAGTTGATAGGTCGCGACAGAGTGTGATCGCTGATAAACCGTCCCTGTTCACAATCAAAGGTTCGGATATGTTTGTCGTTAGACGCGAAAACAACCACGGGAGTACGGTTCGAACGATGCCGGATGATATCGATATGGTTCGTGATGCCGTTGGGATCGGCAGTCAGCATGCCAACGGCACCATTTCCTTCCGCACCGTCAGCGCGCATGGCGTACTCCCCGCAGAAGCCACCTGCAACTGATATCCCATGTTTCCACTTCATCGTTGAGATCTTGACTGGTCCCTGCAGGCCAGTCTCCACCGCTGGTTTTGACAGATCGATCAGACAATTTACGTCATCATATGCTGGCGTCCACGCATAGACCTTCGACTGGTAGGAATATTGGACGGTATTGTGAGACATGACGGACATCAGATTCCGGAGCTGGAAGTGTTCGATCGACGGTCTCTCTTTGGTGTACATGGCCTTTTCTCTGAAATAGAACTCCTCGCGGGGAAGAGTTTTCTCAAGCTGGATGGGAAGTCAGAATCGAACTATGCATTTGATCATGAGCTCTTTGGGGACTTACTCCTTGAGGCAAGTATTCTAGGTTATGGTAGGATGTATACCACGTATCGCGCAGAGCTCGAGCGGCCGATCTACTCACGCGTAGCTTCCGCCGCCAAGGAATCTGTTGAATGTCGTAAAATTGATGTGTATATCCAGCAGGTCGTATGATTCTCTCTGGTCGTTCCCAATCCAGCACATTGGCAGCTTCCACAGAGGGCTTCGGTGCCTGATGGGGCAGGAATTCCCTGAAGGGTGCAACAGTAGACTGGCAAAGCCATTGTCTGATGAATTGATCCACTGTGAGATTTCGTTCGTACGCTAGAATCAAAACCGTCAGCATCATTTCGTAGAGACCACAAGAAGCAGGTGCATCGTACTTGTCCGATGGATAGAGGGATCCGCCATATGGGTTTCAAATTCCGCATCAGCAAGTTCCTCTTCCGGGATATGTTCAAATTCCACTGCGGGTGCCACGCTCTCCGTTGACACGGGCACATAATTCGGATCTCTATAGAAGTCATCGAGATCCACGTCGGATACGGGCTCTGACGAAATGTATATCGGAATACGCGTCCTGGTATCATTTTCCCCGAGATAGAATCCCCTCATGTTGTCAGGATCCTCATCATGCACGAGGGACGACATACTAGCGGAGCGTTGCCTCTCAGCTGTCGGATCGTCGTAGCCCTGAAAGAGATCGCCCGCGTCCCCATCGTCGCTGTCCTCTGGAATAGTGGAAATATTACGGTAAACCGGGTACTGGAGAACAACGTCCAGATTGGCATAGTCTGCACGGGGAAATTCCATCCTGCCATCGACCTGCTCAAATTCGAACTCTTGCATTTCAGAGTCAGGGAGTTCACTCCTCGTTGACGAGGAGGGAGCTGTGCCTTGTAGAGGCAGGCTACCGAAACCGAAACTCTCGAAATGGAAGGATTCTGTGACGCCGTAAGGATCGTTGTCACCTAGCATCTGCGCGACAATGGTCGAGCTGCCGTTAGAAGCACTCGGTTCAGGGACTGCAGATAAGTAGCCCGGGGCCTCCATCTCCTCGCCCGTCACAAGATCCGCACACGAAGATCCTGAAATGAGTCAGCTATCAGTTCGATATCGACAATTAGAAGCATCAGAAACCGACCTGTATCATGAATAATCTACGCAGATACATGACCAAATCGCCCACCAGTAGTCATCAGTCCAATAGCGAAAAAAAGGGTTCCGTGTGGTACTTTGGCGTCTAGAACTAAGAAGAGAGATGGTAGGTTGCGGGGTTTTGAACCAGTTCCCAGCGGCCACGCTCCAGTACAAGAATCGTCCGCGATCACCAGTCGTATCCAGTCAACGGCGACACTCCAGCGATCGAGGTCGCAACCAAGATATGTATATCGCGGCTGGAAGACAATATAGTAGCAATAACAGCAACCGCTTGTGGTCGGCTGCGTCACGAGATTTGACGCAGCGCCAAAGTCCAGTGCAGGAGACGCTAAGATACCACGTTAGCTGAGTCGATTCAGACGTGTTGTTAATCCAGGCCTGCGTTATCGTATCAATCCCCCGGTTCTCACCATCCGACCCCTGCACATGACATGTGCTGCTGGCCGGATGTATGGTATGTATGTATGTAGCCAGACACATCTTACATTTCTCACCCTGGTCCAGGAGTACAGATTCAGCCGCAGTCGCAAATATCCGCCAGGATTAAACCATTTCTTTTTTTCTTATTCTTTTCTTTTTCTTTTTCTTCTCTTTCTGCCCCTCTCTTTTCTTTCATCTGACGGCCATGGTCTCCGGAGAGGGGGAAATTAAGTGCGGGATATCTCCATCAAGCAGGAGTAGGACAAACATGCGGGGTCAAGGGGATGAGAGTCCGAGGTGTGGTGGAATTCGATGCCACGACGGGGTAAGGGACAATTAGGGACGCCACTCACCGGCAACAGAAGATTCGACTGCAGCCGCCTGTGCGACAGCACGACCCTGAGGGGTCTCTTTGGTCCTTTGGGGGATTTTCTTTCCGGTCTATTATGCGGACTGTGAACTGGAAGAACCGTAGTCGAAAAGGGTCCCCGCGAGTCGCAGATACGGAGGATGATTGTAGCCAAGACCTCAGAAGGCGATGATGGTGACTAACTTGGAACAAGTTAGTTAAGTCACTAAACTATCTAGAGCTCTGGGTTGTTCCGGCGAGCGATCCGACCGCCTTAGAACTTCGACGCACAGCTTGACTCGACTGGCCTTTCGTCACAACCAGGAGCATGGAAGTTTGAGGAGCCACGCTCTGATCCCTGTGCCTGCTTCGTCTGTATCAACAGCAAAATGACGATGGTGGTTGATAACGTGGTTGTTCAGCTCAGCAAGTAATAATAACCACCAGGTCCGGCAGGTCGCGAAAGAGACCAAGAGAGAAGAAAGGGCCCAAGCCACAGCCAGATGACCGTTATGGCCCGCCTCGTGCTCGACAGCTTTGGTCCTGGCCCTCTTGGCTGTCTCTTGAAGTCTAACCCTCGGGGCATCCACTCAGCGACGTTCACTGACCGTCTAACACTTTCTAGAGCCCGAATGGTGCGAACAATGTTGCAACTAAAGTCAAGCAGATGCAAAACGACAATTCCGGGGAGCGATTCCTACCCAATCATCGGCTCCAGCTCAGGATATTGATAACAATAGGCTCAATGGCCATTACGCATATGCGCCCGCCAAAACATCAGTCCGGCCATCTACCTAGTTGACGAGATAGATTGATTGACGCTATTGATATTTTCTATCATCAGAAAGAATTAACCGTCAGGGCTCCCATACAGAACCGCTGGTGTTCAATTGCATGAACCTGACAAATTCCCCGTTCTGTGTAACTAACCCCTCCTGAGATCGTTACCTACGATGCTGCGCCGCCAATGCGCAACGTCCCAGAACTGGAGAACAACCCGATGGCCCGAACAGTCGTCCTCGTGGGGCCCAGATATGACAGCTCACGTCGGTGCCCCGCGAAGGTGATAGAGGCGAAGAAATAGGGACGAGACAACAGCGTAGGAGCAAACAGTGCTATTGATGGAATGGAGGATCGTCAACAAAGATGACTGGTCGTACATATCTGTTCATATTGATAGTGATAAATTGTCGTATTCTACATCATAACTGCTATAGCTACCCATGCGGGAAAGACAAACATGCCCCGGGAGATCGAATCATAGGTCAGTTTCCTGCCCAAGAGCCCCGGAATCGCTGGAGAAACAGAAGCAAAACACGAAAAGCACGCTGCGTCCACGGATAGACTAGCAGTAGCAGAGCAATTGCTACCTTTTGAAACAAAGCAAGCAGGTCCCCGGAAAGGAGACCGAAGATGATATGTCAACCAAGGTACATGTACATACATGGAACAATATACAACGCCATCAACATCCGTCGTTAAAGCAATAGCTTCGATGAAAAAAGATGCTTGTCGGAGATTGATCCCACCCGAAATGCATTAAGAGACTGGTATTACGAATACAGCACAGAGGAGCAGACCAGCGCTGCAGGAAGGGAAATAAGATAATGAGATAAGGAGAAAGAGCCCTTCGCAGCGATTTTAGTAGTCCCCATACGGCTCATACATGCTGTGATGCGGCGGATACCCGCTCACCGCAGTGCCGGGTTGGGGCCATCCCGCTGCCTTGAGGCGACGCTCTGCACGAAATCCGTTAGTTCATCGGTTTCTTCAACGTGAGTCTAGGGCAGGGTAATGGGCTTACCTCTTTCAAAATCACGCCACCTCTTCATGGTGATCTTGGTGCTGTCGAATTCTCCCTCATACTCCAGTCCCGCCTTCTTGGTCTTCTCTCCTGCTGTCTTACGGGTGTCACCCCAGCTGAAGTCATCAAACTTCCAGTAGGCGTACGTCGGTAGGATGAAGTTCCAAACCGGGAGCGAGATCAGGTAGATCACCATCCATAACACATACGACAGGCGATGCGCTGTCACCACGATCAAAACACCGGGAAGACCCAGGATAAGGGCGAGCAGGACCAGAGGGATCGTCTGGACGGGTTTCGAGACGATGGACTTGATCACGACATAGAATGTGAAACTGATGGCAGCGGGCAAGACCACGGTACCAACCAGTTCGATGAAGACAACGAACTGCATACTGAAGCAAAACGTACCACAGAGATCACGAACCAGAACAAGCTCCATCAGGTTGTGAACCGTACTGTTGATCCATCGACGACGCTGGGAGAGAAGCACCTTGAACTCGTCCGGCACAACGGTCTTGCACACGGCCTGGGGAACAAACACCTGCTTTCTCTTGGGGAAGGTCTTCAGCATCAGTGTTGACAAATACCGATCCTCACCCAGAAGAAGCAAGTTCTTCTTGTGTAGCGTATCCACCACATTCTCCGAGTAGTGCTCGACCACATCCGGGTTCGCCAGTATAGGCACCCAATAGTTTTGACCTCCCTTGGGGGACTTGATACGGTACATCGAGAAGCATCCGGGCAAACACGTGACACCACCAAAGAAGGATTCAAACGACTTTGCCTGATGATGAGAGATGAAGTATTCGAACACTTGAATCATGGAAACCCAGCTTGCGGTCTTGTTTGCGATCTTCGTCTCACCACACAGACCCATGATCTCAGGGTCTTTGACCATGGCGGAAACCATGTGCGTGAGACTGTCTGGGAAGACCTTGGTATCAGCATCAACCATGAGAACGACTTCGTAGAAATCCGGAGAAATGCCCGTAATATTCCACATTCCGTTGAACATCTCATATTCCAGTTCAGTCATGCGTTCATCGAACATGACCTTCTGCAGGAACGACATCAAAATGATTTGACTGTCTCGCTTGCCTCGGTTGCCAGGCTTGGCCGCTGAAGCCTCGTCTGGGGTTCCGCACTTAACCACGACCAACATGGGTACACGTTGTTGTTTTTCGGGCGGTACGACAGAATGCTCGCCATAGTCATAGAAACCAGAGTAGATCTTCGCCATGTTGTGCCTCTTTGCTCCAGTAGCGACAGCCACGTAAGAATGGGCCTTGACTTCGTCAGGCAGAACTGCCTGGTCGCGCATCATGCCGAGAACGATATCCGGTGTAGAGAATTCCTCGCCTTTACCCTTGATGATACCATCACAGATAACGAGAATCGTCTTGTGGCTGTTGGGATAGTCCGTCGTAGCAATGGAGTCCAGGGTAGTCCGCAAACCATCTTCACCTTCCGAGTAACAAGTGACCAGACACAGCGCGTGGGCCAGTGGGAAGCCGAATGGCTGCCAGTCAGGGGGAGGCTGAGGAACAACAGCTTCATGGATGAAGCCTCCAGGTCCGGTTGTGTCCGATTCCACCAGGGCGCTTGAATATCGCGTGTCCTGGGCTGTGTAGCTGGATGCACTGTTCTGGTGGGAAATAGGGTCTGCACTGAGCGTACCACCACTGCTGTTGTGGCCTGCCTTGTACATGGAAGGAGAGCTGGTAGGAATAAGGCGCGATGTTGAGTTCTGACTAGCCATGGTAACGGGGGCCGGCCGTCGCTTGCTTGTGCCTCCGATGACATAGGGACTGGTGAACCGAGAAGTGGTGGGCAAGAAGCTCTTACGCTTGTTGGAAGCATCAGGGATGGTAGGGTCGGCCAGTCGAGGTCCAGGGCGATATATATCATTAGACCAGTCCTCGATTTCCTGATTTCGTCTCTTCGAGTCTGAGCCCATGCTCGTCCGGCTTGCCGCATAGCGGCGACATACGAACCACTGGAAGAGCAATGCAAGAACAAACTTCGCACCGACGATACCGAGAATGAAAGCTAACGATACGTATAGGACGACCTTTGAGGCAATGCACCCAACTGTTTCAGTGTCAATGGAACCGACCTTCATGATCTCCGCCAAGCATTTCCCGATCTTGCGATCAGCGGTGCTCTGGAAAGCATAAGTAATGTCGGTGCCCTTAATGTCTGGGTTCTGTCGCAGCTCGTCGAATTGGGCCGGGTACGAGACCTGACTGTGGTTGAACCATTCGATGAGATCCAAATCGATCACAGAGCCCGAATATACCATCAAATTCCGAGTCTGGTTCCTGACATCGTCCCACGTGAAGTACACATCGCCCTCGCTCCTGAGGTTGTAGAAAGCATTCCGGGCGTTTGCAGTAGTGTGACAAGCGTAGCCAAAGTAATACGGTATGGTCAGATTAGGCTTGCTGGAACCATCCTGGTTGAACGCAGTACAGGGGAAGTACCACGCCAAATCACCGTTGTCGTTGGTAGGAACATCCGAACCTGGCGCAAGGGTAATGATGTCTTTACAAGCACCATTGACATTCTGGAAAAAGAAACTTCCGTCCTGTCCGCCATATTTGTGAGGAAGATCATAGAGCACATTGGAACCGGCCGGGATACCATCCGCTCCAGGGTGCGTGGACTTCGAGAGATCGTACGCACTACCGTGGAAGATCATATAACCACTGTCAACATGGTTGACCTTCAGACGCACGGCGGGAGCGGCGCAAACGACGGCTGTGAAACCGAAAGTGAGGAATCCAACGAAGGTACAAATCAGGAGAATGACACTGATGAGACCCATTTTCTCACGCCAGGCTCTCCGTTGGGCTTTGGCAGGCATACCGAAACATTTGAGCACGAAGTCGGGAGCCCAGAATGTCACAATGGAGCAGTAGACGTTCCAGGGACTCGGTGGACGTAGCTGTTCGTCAATCTGTTTTTGCAATTGCTTCGCTTCGATATCAGCAGCTTCCTTGCGCGACAGCTTTCGCCGTCTCCGCTTCTGACTGGGGATGCGTTCCATGGGCTTGTTCACATTGCCATGGGCGCCGTAGAGCTTGTCTTTGTCGAGACTGTTCATTTCTCCGCTCTCTGAATCACCAGTGTCCGGCTCGCCATCTCCCTCAAAGATCGGCTCATTTCCCGTCGTGGACGGGTACGTATCCATGTTCTGCGCATGCTGCCGATAGTAATAGTTTGGATGGTCACGATCGATGCGATTGCGCTCCGGTCGCACCAAGCTGCGTTTGCGATGGATGTCTGCTGTCGGCGAAATCATGCCATCTGAATCTCTGCGGCTGTGACTATGGCTTCGGGAGTGGTGAGATCTGTGACGACGATGCCGGCTTGGAGTCGCAGGTTCGTCTGTATATCCGCCCGTCTCAATGTCTCGTCGTCTCCGTCGCGACGACTCCCTGAACCCGATATTAGGCTCCTCCGGCCTCGACGAGGCGTGCGACGGTCTCCGTGGGAGGGACATGGTGCTTCTAGAATGATGTCAAAAAGAATGTCAGTCTCCCGCATTCCTAAACAATACCACGCGCATTCTGCTCCGGGGGTTTCCACTCACTCACGAGTGTCACTGGAATCCCACCCCTCAAGGTGGGAATACCAAAAATAGATATAGGGCGAGACAATCCCCCCTTGTTCACCACATAGACAGTTAGTGTGTAGTTTGAATCCGTTCTGGATGAATTGTGAGATGGCGTGTCAGCGCAGAAACGCTGCGTCCTTCCTTGCGCCTTCGAACTGCGACTTTTCAGTCGAACGAGCAGCCCTTTGCCCTGCAGAAAGGGTGATGAAGATCTCGTCAGATGTACAGCTAGTCGGTGCCCAGAAGTGGTCCAGCAGAGGCCCTTCCTTACTGGCCGCCCCAGAGACCGGCGATCGAGTGGACTAGATGGATCGCAAGTAGCCAAATAGAAATGGAACAACCTGACCAGGTAGTCCAGGTGGTTTTAGGCAATAATAGAGAAACACCAGGCTTGTCCTGGGGGTCGTGTGAGGGAGTGAGGAGAGATGCAAATAATGAGTGTTTTGTGCAGGAACAAAGAAAACAGGCGTCACTGTTATTGCCCGATCACAACATTAATGAGCCGTCAAGCAAGCGCATGGCCCTCCCAAGCACCTCATGAAACCACACTGTATCATGGGGGAATGGCGGGATCTGTCTCGCGCAGCCATCGATGGGTCCGATTGTTTCCCCCGGCGACCATCACAGCAACTCTTGTCCAAGTGGAGGCAGGGATCGCTTTGCTTGAACAGCTCCTCCAGACGCATGGTTTGTTTAGTGAGTTAGACTCGTTTAGCTCTCTTGTCTAGCCAAGGGTCTGGCTTGTCCAGCCTGGAGCGCCCATCGGACACTCGCCCGGCCGTTCAGCGCTGACTGGGCAACAGCAAGACATCTCTAACCGATCTGGGGGATTAGCGCAGAGGGGACTTTTCTCCAGGCGTCCATGGGCGAGTCTATCGAGGCACGCTAACTTAGAATCTGCTAATTCGGGTGCACTGTTCAAGGAGGGGAGGCAAAAATGTATGGGCAAGAGACTATCCTAACGAGAATAACGGGCTAATTCCTCTTCTTGACCAGTTCTCAACCAGCCAGACCGTGGTCCACAGCTTTTCCAGGTCACGGGAGTGCATCAATCAGCCTGAAGGGATAAGTATAGAATCTTTTACGCTTCTGGCATCTTCCTCTGGAACTACCGGCACATCCGTCCTCTACATTCTCCGGTTGACAGTCCGTCACAGCATTCCCAGAATATTTTCATGTTATTTTTCCCGATCAGAATTGCGGTCTGGGAGTGAAAGCAGTACGGTCGTACGACATGGATAATTTCTCCCTTCGCCAAGTCGTGCAGGTATTATTAATAATCCCAATACGAGTCTGTGCAGACAGACCATAGACGACGGCGTCTATTCGAGAGGGGCCCGAAAACCTCGCGTATTGGAAAGGGGCGGGCAGCTATAGCCACGATCAGTGTGCTATATCCATCCCATCCACAAGCGGACCACTGCCCAGATCGCACCCAGAAATCATAGTGGAGGGCAAAAAACAGCTGATTCGGGAGCTGGAGGTGCAAAACCACAAGTTATGCATCGAGTGCAGCGCAAGAATAAAAATCTACTCGACCTGTAGCAAGCTGGGGATGGCTCGGCAGCATTGACTTGACACACATGAACCACAACCGAGGCGGCTGCAACAGCAACAACCCAATTAAGTTTGACTGTTCTCGCGCGTGTCTGTCTGTCGCTGAATTGATACTCTTCTCTCCTTTCTGCGCAGTGGGTAAATGTCGTCTCTCCCCCCTGCAGCCTGGTGACACACACAGCAACTCCCAGTAAGCATCTTCGCTGGCCCAGTTCAGTCAAGTACGACTTAGTTAGTTGTCAGCACCAAGCACGAAATAATAGGTGACCATCCCGAATTTGCACGCCGTGTTTTCCGGTGTCTCTTCTGCGCCTTCTGCCGTCATAAAGCTGCACTCCTGGAACCCTGGCAGGATAATAATATGCCAGCTATGGCGATCACCCTCCCGGTCTGCAGCCACTCTCAACCCTCCAGAACCAAGCTCAGGTCCCTGATATAAACACCGGACATGCTCCTGCAATTATCAAGAAATATTTGCAGTGAAACAATAGTCTTCTGCTCAATTGGCGCTATTTTGACCGCTCCGCCCATCCTAGGGATTTGTACGGTAAGTTACTCGGCTATATCGCACCGAGCACATCCCGTCTCAGCTAGGAACGGCAGGGAGGTCGTCGCGGAAAGTGATCCCCGACGACTTACAACATAGTTATTGTGATATACTTAACACCTTGTATGTGCATATAACATCGACTCACAATATATGCTTCCTTGACAGAATATCAGGTTTCTACCCCAGCCTGTCTGCTCTATCAGATAGGGGGTCTAGTCGGACCGGGCCGATCTACAGTCTCTCCTGGCGATCATAATAATATTCGACTTGCTTCTGGGCCAGAGCAGACGGAGTCAAGTCGCAGTTAGAAACTGCACCGTTGACTAGGATCTTACCAGAACAGCTAGAACAGCGAAGCGGACCTGCAGGAAGATGGATTTATATATAGATAGGGCTGAACGACGCTCCGATGGCTGCGACATGGGAAACATGCGAGATAAGGGCTGCACGCACAATGACTCGACTTATCACTGGCGCCCGGCCCCGTCTGGTCAGTTTCCCGACGTCCTGGAAGACGGAATAGAACATGCGGGGATCGACGTAATCGAGATAGCGTCCGCAAGGGGAGATAGATAATCGATAAGTTAATCAGAAAATCTCAATCTGAGCTGCCGACGTAATTCTTGGCGCTCCGTGAAAACAAATGACGATGATAAATAAACAAAGGCGAGCGGGATGTGGGAACGGTCCGGAAAATCCGAAACATCTCGATGGTTATCAGAGGTTCGGTTCCAGTTTAACGGCGTTTGCCCCGGTGGCCCTCGCACAGTGTCTGACTGTCCTCTGAATGGATCTTTCTGACAGCATCGTTCGTGTCAGTACTGAGCTAACTTAGAATAGATCCATCCAACCCACGCTGGGGAATACCACTGCAGGACAGCAGTAGCAGCACAGTAAGAATAGATTCTCTTACCACTGGCTCCGAGTACCCGGCCCAACCGATGGATTATTATTAGACTCGGATGTTCAAGTAGCGCAATGCCGGATTCTGTCTTTTTCTTCAATGGTTGCCTCTGGTGCTAGGGCCGTAGGAATAAAAAAGAACAAAAAAAATCTAATTAGCGCACTCTCTCAGCCAGTCTAGTTCCATAGTTGCATCCACGCGCCGAGGAAGCGAACGTAGAATCCATATTGCGGCACGCTTGGACCCGATCCCCGGGACTAGGCATACTGGTATGCTCCAGAGAGAGTCTATGCGCACAGGTTTAAGGAGGAGAGGGACTGCTGGCCATGGGATCGTGCTGAAACAGGAAACGCTGGTTCATGTTGCAGTCTCCACCACTAGACGGTATTGGCATCAGTGAGACGATGAGTCTTCCAGCTTGAATCGGGGCAATAGTTAGTAGTTGTTGGAAATGGGATGAACTAGGAGACCAACAGGAAGAGGCGCAAGAGCTACCATTCCCGCCAATTCTCCCATTTCCTCCCACTTCTTTTCTCTTCTTCATTCTCTTTTGGCAGAGCCTCAACGGCCAGGAGGTTGGTCCTGTAACTGCCAAGCGCTTGTTTCTTCGCCAATAGCTGCCGTCCGTTGCCTCGTTCCAGGGTCCCCGAGACGACTTTGGCACATTCAATCCGTCCACTTTGGTGACTTGAGAGGCTGGCATAATAGCGACACCACGAGAGAGATATCTCTGCCGGTGCCATAGTAAGATTGTCAGCACAGAGAACAGTATTCTCCGAGACATCCACGGTCCCTGTACTTCGATCAGCGTGCGCTTGCGGGCTGTGGAGCAAGGATCTTGGCTGCACAGTGCACATCATTAACACTGCAGTACTCACCATTGCAGACGCTTATTTGGCATCCGCCGAGACTGTCGGCATCAGCCCTCTTTCATTCCACGTCCACCACGCCGGAGAGTCCGCTGCTGTTTCTTTCTCTTCCCTGTGCTCAGCCGGGATTTACTCTCACTCAAAGGTGTGCTCTTTCATCCGGATGGACTAAGAGAAAGACATTACAGTCTTCAGTTGATCCGTGCCGTTCGCTCAACCTACTTCGGACAGCGCTCCAACCCCGGAGCGGGCCCAGTAGGTGAACTGCTCCCCTCCACCCGGTCTGGGGACATCCAGCTCTCACCTCTGGAGCTGAAGGACAACATCTCAAACTGGTGAGAAGTCGCCGGAGGAGATTTGATCCTGGAAATCAGCTGTTCTGTGCACTCAGACACGTGCCGGATCCCTTGTTGCGGAGCTCTTGCTCACGGAAGGGCTTGGATAGCCCGACACAGGTCAGTGTTGACATCGGAGCAATTGGCTCCTTGCCCCTCCCTTCCTACCAAGCTCTGATATATCACTTGGTGGGTTTCAATCTAGAGTATTTTTCTGGATTTTGACTTTGAGGTTCACTGTGTTAACTGATCGCCGGTTGTAGGTGCGACTTCCAGTCAAAGACGTTGACTTCTCGGGCCTCTCCGCATTTCGACTTGACTTCCTCCGCAGCGCAGGAAGCAGCCATATCGATCTGCGTCCACCTCGATCGCTCAACCTCAGTACCTTCGGCTCTTATAACCCCATGTATTAGGGTGATAATTGTCGTTTTTGCCTTCCTGCACTTCATTTCACCTTACCGTTGGTGGATCGAATAGCCTTCTCTTAATTGAGTAGAGGTTTACAAGCACATCACACATCATGGCCAGTCCAGCTCCAAGCACTTTTCGTCCCCCTATCTCACCTCCTCCGCCAGTATACCTACGGTCCTCTCCTCCGCCTGCTACAGAGTCGGATATCCCACCTCCACCTCCGTTTCGAAAGGGACTATCGGACAGCCCAGAGGCAAAGCCAAATGTCCATAGAATTTCGAGAAAGCCCATACGGCCTACTCCTCTTGAGATCGGGCACGATGCGGTTATACAGAACTCTCCCGTGTCCCCTGTTAAAATAGATGACGGGAGTGAGCTTCCGCAGGCCTCTAGTGCTCTAATTGAGGACTCCAGAGATGGCTACTTCGAGCACCCTCCGCCCGTTGAGACCTTTTCCAGGATGACTATAGACGACTGGTCCCCTACGCAGCCGCAAGGTGCCGGAACGGGCAGATTCGTACCACCCCCGCGGGCAGATTCCATCCCTCCTATCCAACTCTCACAGCCTCAAGACCACCGCCATACCCCCGCAAGCAGCAGCTCGTGGTCATTGGTTGGGCCGCATGGCAAGGAGGACACTCAGGATCATGAGAAGGGTACTGTCATGCCGGAGGAGCATAGCTCAAATAAGAGCATTAACGACGCCAGTGACGCCTCCCGTGGAAGCGTTGATAGCGTGCCAGAAGCTGCCGAAGTATATCAGCCGCTGCAATATCACCACCAGCCATTCCAGGATATCACCAACCGCCAAAGCAGAGCCAGCCCAAATGGCAACATGGCAGCGGCTCGCAAGAGTTCTGCTGGGCTTTCCGTTCCGCGGCCTAGTTCAGCATATTCGTCTGTCTCTGATCTTGCGAACCGTGGGCGCAATCTATCACCTCGTCTTTCGCCGAACTCGCACGCTCGAGGTTCTTCGCGTCATTCTACTGCATCTCCGGATAACCGACCGTTGTCCTATATTGATCTTATGAATGTACCCTACCCACAGCCCCCACCTACAGCAACGACGAGCAAGTCTTACCTTCGAGGTCTCGTTGGCAACAATGCTTCTCTCCTCGGCCACAAGCAAACCTTTGAGATGTATCTAGCAAACGTCAAGAAGGCAAACGACCCTTCGCTCCAATTTGACTTCGCGATCTTCATGATCGAAACTGTGAGGGAGATGCCTCCTGAGGAGCTCGAGGATGGGCAGAGTTCCACGCAGTCCGGAGCGGAGTCATCGGAGGTCAACAGGGCGAGACTTCTTCGTGAAGCTCGTTCAATTCTGCAGCTGCTCGCAAGCCGCGGTCATCCCTTTTCGCAGTATTATCTCGCTGATGGATTTGCCTCCGGGCTGTTTAGCAATGGAAAGGAAGATTACGAGCGGGCTTTCCCTCTTTTCGTTGCCGCCAGTAAACACGGCCATGCCGAGGCAGGTTACCGAGTCGGTCTCTGCTATGAGTTTGGTTGGGGTAACAAGATCGATGGCGCCAAAGCTGCGCAGTTCTACAGACAAGCGGCTTCGAAGAATCATCCAGGTGCCATGCTGCGGCTCGCCAAGGCTTGTCTCTCTGGAGAGATGGGCCTGGGTAAGCGATATCGTGAAGGAATCACCTGGCTGAAAAGAGCAGCTGAATCCGCCGATGAGATGTATAACGCTGGTCCGTACGAGCTGGGACTATTGCACGTGGAGGGATATGGGCCTGATGTCTTTCCTGATCCATCATATGCGGCTCAGCTATTCACCAAATCTGCTGAACTGGGCCATGTTGATGCGAACTACCGAATGGGAGATGCCTATGAGCATGGAAAATTGAAATGCCCTAAGGATGCTACACTCAGTATACACTTTTATACTGCAGCTGCGCAGGCTGGACACCCGTTAGCGATGATGGCATTGTGCGCATGGTATCTTGTGGGAGCTCCGCCATTCTTGGAGAAGGATGAAAATGAAGCTTATGAATGGGCTAAGAAAGCTGCTGAGACCGGTACGTGGATACGATCGCCAGCCATCGTGACGTTCTAAGCATTGTTCTCGATTATACTGACTACTTTCAGGTCTCGCTAAAGCGCAGTATGCGGTTGGCTACTTCACTGAAATGGGCATTGGTTGTCGCAGAGACCCTCTCGAGGCCAACGTCTGGTATGTTCGAGCCGCCGACCAAGGCGATGAGAGAGCCAAGCATAGGATTGCTACTATTAGGGCCGCTGCTGAAGGTGTAAATCCTGCCCCTCCCGTCGCCAGTGGTGCCAAGAAGCTCAAGCACAAATCGAGCACATCTCCAAGCATCAGTTCACCAAACATAGCTTCATCAGGTATGTCAGAGCACTCAGGAAGGCGAGAATTATTCGATATCTAACATGATACGCAGATGGAGAAAAGGCAAAACCCAAGAGATTCGGTATCTTCTAGCTTCGGATAACGACTTGCGTTGTTCAGTTTCTTACTTCACATAATAACGACTCGCGCTGTCCATATCTTGTTTGTTGATCTGCTGCTTTTTTAATTGCTGGCTGGCATTTCTGTCGTCCTTACTGGAGTTTCATGGTTCTCATTTTCGCTATTCTGTCTTCACTTGACTGCATGATGAGGTGCAAGTGTTTTCTGTTCTACGGCCATGCTCTCATCTATTGCGATAGAGTCTCATTGAGCGACATCTGTTTTTCATGGTTGGCAACGAGACTTCGGCCAAGGTGCGAAGAGGGAGGCTGTACACCTGACGAGATGAATCCTCGCTGGATTGTGGCCTGCGATAACAGCTGAGCGTACCGTCCGTGCACGGTGTTGTTTCATTTTGAAGTACATTTGTTTTCAACTCTGTCCCTTGTCGGTTTTTAAGCGGCGCGTGTGCAGTCAGCTTGGCCTTCATATCAATATTGCATCATGCACAGGACATGCCGAAGTCTATGGTGTTTTTTGAGCGGGATATTTCTGGGGGTCTGAGAATGGAAAATCTTATCTAACGATTCGTTTAATACCTAATAGATATTGACGCAAATGATCTCCAATCACTTCAGTATCAGCTATTGCATAGTCAGTTGGACATTCGTAATTGATCCACCCACAGTTAAAGCACGGGTTTCAATTGACCCGAAGTCTATCGAACTTCGAAGTCATGCATTATATCAAATTCGGACATCACGCCTAGAGTAGTTCATACATAGACCCTTGCTCTACGACTATATATTTGACAACTACTCTGTACCCCTGCCAACATCAGACCCAACTAGTCTAAGCCACGTCACAGCTCAACTCTCCAAGGCACTCTAGACAGAGACTCTCCAGCCGCTCAGCCTTGCCCTAACTACGCCGCAGTGCAGCTGCTGCCTATGCTATACATCTCATTGGGAAGAGTCATTTCGCTCTTTGAGCGGTATATACCACCCGTTTTCTCATTGTCCCGTTTTTGAAGTGGGATGTGACTCCTCACCTCCTTTGCTTTGCTTGGCGCTCACTTAATCGGGCATTTTGTTGAAAGACCGGGACCGGACATAAGAATTAGCTCTTGGTTCTACGTGCATTTATATGTCGTCCATATATCAAGTCTGAGTTCCATTTGAATTGTACTGTACATTCAATATGTCTGTTGTCGCTGTTGCCTCCGCAGCTGCCTCAAACGGCATCCAGGATGCTGTGCGAAATAATGCCGCCGGATCGGAATCAGGACAAATTCCAAATACAAATGGAAGGTATGTCTCTTCAAAATGACCTCATTTGAACAGGTCATCTGACAATAATAACCAGAGATCCCCGTAAGAAAAACAGGAGGTCCAAGAAGAGTACATCTCAGAAAACACCGACTGCCTCAACGGGGACTTTGACTACCACTCAGACTCAGGCGCCTGGTCCTGGGGAAGAGTCACCGGCATCACAACAAAACCCACCGGCACGAAATCAAATAAAGCAAAAGACCGACAAAAGTGTCACTTGTAATATCTGCAGTCGCCGCTTTGGCGATAAAGCCGCTTTGAGAATGCATATACGGAATGTACCGGGGCATCTTTCCGAGAAGAAGAATACGTCGCAGGGCTCTGCGATTATTACTTCCACTGCTACTGTCGCTACAACTGAAACTATTGCTACTTCTGACGCTGGTAGGCGAGGTACGACTACTCCAGTCAACGGATCTTCGTCGCAGCGTGGTAAACAGGGTCTTGCTTCTACGAAGAAAGCAGTAGTAAGCAAGGGTGACTTACACTGTGCTATATGCAACAGGAACTTTGTCAAAGAAAATGGACTAAGAATGCATGTTGAGACATCGAAAGAGCATAAGGCAAATTTGGAAAGGCAGGGTTCTGAAAGACAACGCCCTCAGGCGACTCTCGGAGGAGCTGCTTATGGTGTAATGCTCGAAAGACAACTAACACAACCAGCATGCCAAGCATCTACATTTGATGCATTCGGTTTTCTTGAAAGGGCTTCAGAGTCTATCAATACGATAGAAGAGGTATCAGCGACAGTGAAAGAACCAGTCCAGCAGACAGAAACCAAGCTATCAATGCTTAGTGGCAGCGGTATTCAAGGAGGGTGGTCTGATATCTCCGAGGACATGCATGAGAGTATCCTAGAAATCATGAGGGCGACATGCCATCCAGTCGATTGCCTCGAGAAGAACGGATATGTCCTTCGCGAGTCCACGCCTCAGGAGATGGAGGCTTATTGGAGGTGTGAAAACTGCAGAGGTATGTAACCAGTCGTTCTGTAATGGGTTGGATATCACTCCGCTTGTTCTCAAATTGCTGACTGTTTTGATTGTGCAAAGAGCGACGCAAGGTCATCGAAAAGCGCAACTTTGAAAAATGTAAATTCCATCCTGCGAAAAAAGAGTACGAGGTATGTCTTCTCCTTATCTCAGTGTGCTCGTTCTTCCGGTTACTGAGATGAATCCGTACGCAGGAAAAAAGGAACAGACCTTACCGCAAACAAGGCCCGTATTCCTGCTGCAAGACCCTCGAACGAGGCTGCACAATCCTTCCCTTGCACTCTTACTTACCCCCGGAGGACCGTATCCTCCATAAATTCAGTCATTACGCCCCTGCACCGCCGTCATCCGCAGCGCGTCGCCTGCCAGCACGCCCCGCTGTAGTCTTGGACTGTGAAATGGTCGAAGTCAACTACACTACCAGCGAAGTAGTCCGTCTCTGCGCCGTCGACTTCCTCACAGGTTCAGTGCTTATCGACACATACGTTATGCCCCACGGTAAGATAACAGACTACCGCACGCGCTACAGCGGCGTAACTCCCTCGATGCTTTCCAAAATGGCCATGGTAGGATGGGCTGCTGCTCGCGCGGAACTATACAAGTTCATTGACGAGTCGACTATCCTGATCGGTCAATCATTGAATCATGATCTGGACGTGCTACGAGTCGTTCATTTCAACATCATTGATACCGCCATCGTCACGCAAATGGCGGTTGGTCCGGAATGCAACAGGCGATGGGGTCTGAAGGCGCTGTGTAGTGCGTTTTTGGATCGGGAGATTCAGAATAAGAAGACGGGTCATGATTGTTTGGAAGACGTCTTTGCTACGAGGGAGGTTCTGTTGTGGTGTTTGAGGTCTCCAGAGAAGTTGGCTGTTTGGGCGGACGCGGAGCGGGAGACTATAAGAAAGAAGAAGGAAGAAGAGGAAGCGAAGAGAGCTGCTGATAAAAAGAAGAAGGAAGAGGAGAAAGCAAAGAAGGCCGCGGAAGAAAACAAAAATGAAGAATAGGGAGGGAAGGCAGAGAGCTGATCTAGCAGGGGTATTTGGCAGAGTTGTGGATGCTGTTTTCTTGTCGCCGGATTGTGAGAGGTTCGTTTCTTATTTCAGACATTGTACTTTTCGAAACAGGATAGTATCTATAGAATGCGAGAACCTTTTTCTTTCAAGACGTGTATTAATATTATTCTCATATGCAAACCAGCTATTACTATCTCTAAAGTCTATATAACATGTCTATATGACAACTGACGGGATGTGCTGAGGGACATCGGATCGCTGCGCAAACAGTATAAGGAACCCCCAATACAAAATTAAAAAGGCCGTAACGTCTGTATGGTCCATCGGAGTGGAGAATCATTAAAGAACATTAAAATGTAGGACATAAGTGTGTGCAAGCGATGAAAAGCTGAGCTGCAATATGCAGCCAAGTTCAGAGCTTAGCTTCGTCGTTTCCCTCCTCTTCTGACATACCAGTTGACTTCTCAGCCTTCAGCCCTTGGTTCGTCTCGAGAGCTCTATTCAGATCATACTTCTGAGTCAACAAACTCAATAACCCGGCAACACCACAGATTGCACACGAGACGGCCCAGACAATCCTCAAGCTATCCGTGTAAGCCTGTTTCAGATCTGATTTATCCGCTCCGTCAGGCATTTTCTTGATAACCTGCACCAGACCTGCGGCATCTCTGCTGTAAGCGTCAGCGAGAGGGGCTAGGGCCGGATATCCGAGGAGGTTATCGTGCATGCGGTTCTGGAAGACAACACCGCCGATAGCCACACCGATTGCTTGACCGAAGGCGCGGAAGAAGCTGAACATTGCAACGGCGATAGAGAGGTTTTTCGGCGTCGCAGATGCTTGCACAGCGAATGCGATGGAGGGGAAGAGGATACCGAGGCCGAGACCGGGCACAAGATTGAGGAAGATCCAGCCGGGGATGCTTGTGTTGACGTCCACGATGCAGAGAATGCCCATGCCGACAGTAGCAATGGCCCAACCGAGCCAGATCGCCCAGCGGTACCGGCCGCTCCAAGTGATGAGGATACCAGTGACCATGGCGCTCGGGGCGACAGTGAAGGTCTCAGGGAATAGTGCAATTCCAGATACGATAGGACTGTACTCTTTCACAGCCTCGTAGTATAGAGGCAAGTAGTAGAGGGCACACCAGAGAACGAGCCCCTGGAGGACAGCGCCAGCGAAAGAAACGATTGCGGTGCGGTTCTGGAAGATTGTCGGGGGGATGATTGGGTCAGAGGCAATGTAATATTCGTAGGCACCGAACGTAATTAATCCTACTGCACCGATAATGAGCGGGACGAGGGTGCGCCAGGAGTCCCAGTCGTACATAACGCCTCCCCAGGATAACGGGATTAGGAAAGAGGCCGTGCTACCGATGAAGAGCACCGTTCCAATATAGTCGACTCGACGTAGCTTCTCGGCAAGGGAGGTTGGGATGAAGTTGAGTTTCAAGAATAGAAGCACAAGGACGACACCTACGCCGATAAAGGGGAAGTTGATATAGAAAATCCAGCGCTGCAGATGCAAGTTAGTTAAGTTCTAGGAGCCCCATGCAGCCCTATCGTTCTTAATCCAGAGGAAATACATACCCAAGTGACATTCTCTGCAAACCCACCACCGAGAATAGGACCCGTAACAGAGCCAATACTCCACATGGCACTAAGAATACCAAAGTAGTTCCCACGGAGTCGTAATGGAATAATGTCCGTGACAATAATCTCACTGAGGGCGATAATACCGCCGCCACCAATACCTTGCAGAGATCGACCGACAAGCATATAGGTGAAGTTCTTAGCAACTCCCGCAATAACCGCTCCGACGAAGAAGAACAAAATAGATGTTAGGACAAGTGGTTTCCTGCCAAAGATGTTCGAAAAGGATGCGAAGCTTGGTTGGAAAACTGGCGGTCTCATGTCAGATAGATATCCACGAAAACATCAGATACAGTAGAACACACCTGTAGAACAGAGCAGAAATGAAGTGCCAGCCCAAAAGGCTTCAATTGCTGTTCCATGCAGGCGCTCCGCGATAATATAAATACTCTGTCAGTGATCCGTACGGGTATCCGACAGATCGGAGCTAAAACATACAGGAAGAGCAACAGAAATCGAAGTCCCGTCCAAAGCCGCCATTAAAGTAAGTACGGCAAGGGTGAAGAATATCATCATGGCACGCCTTGACAGCTTGAATTCCTCGCCTTCCAAGGCATCTCTCTCAGTCCCAGCAGTAGAAGAGGGAACAGGCGTAGTAGAACCATCTCCGGTAGAATTTCGGCCGACTTGGCCCCTTAAGGGGTCGCCTATCTGGGCGTTTGTTTCCACAGTCATCCTGGGCAGGCGCTTCTTCTGGTGTATGTCGACAATGTGTACGAGATGCTCAGCGCGATTACATTTGCAAGTATAGTGGTTGACGACTAAGAGGACTTATTCTGGGCTCGAAGATAAAAGATGACCCTCTCATAAATGCGAATACAAAACTTTGAATCGCGCTCCTTCAGTCGTATATATATTGTTCCAAATCGGATAGCCCGCTCACCCGATCTCGAGATTTCAGCATTTACCCGCCATTGTGATGATTAAAACTAGAATTAACAATACCATATTTCTCGTATCATTTCAGCCCATGGAGCTTGCCATGGACGAATTTTGACCCGACTCCTGTTCCGTTCCAACGGAGCTCCATGGTGGGCTCTGGGTCCACTTGGCTCCAAAAGCTAGGACCTTACATTAGATCGCAAAGCTGAGATAAAAAGATCTGGAAAAGGTGAATCCACGTGGTGTAGAATAGACTAGGAATTCTGCTGCCTCCGATTAAGCGCTGAGTGGCTCGCTTAGACGCTTTGAGGATTGGCGCATTATACGGATCGTGTTCTCTTATGGCCGGAATCGTGAGTAATCACGATTGATATCGCGACGGCCGTAAGGAGTCGGGCTAACAGGATCTCCGAGCCAAAACTGCTATCGGAGCTCGGGACAATTTTAGACATCGGCAATTCTGATGTACATACATACATAGAACCTTAAGGAACCTAAACGTTAATCTTGTTGCCTTGCCTCGCTTAAGCATAAGATCTTCTTGCCTACTTCTCATTCTTAGATACCAATCTACCTAGAAAAACAGAACTGCGAAGGTATGTGGTGCTCCTAGAAAGTAGGTCTTCTTCAAGATGGCGTGGTCGTTTTTATTTTCCCAGTTGCGTAACTTCAATGCCTTACCCCGGCAGCAGTAGCTATATTTAGGCGATCGTGAGAATAGATTAGATGCCACGAGTACTAGAGATTCGCCTGTTAGCTTTATCGGATCTGTCTTGTGGGCACATTAAATTAAGAATTCATTCTTGTATACGATCTTTCCTATTAGAGCATTACTCTCTCTGTCGTCAAGACTCTAAGAAGCGTTATCCGTATGAGAGGTGCTATATTTGGCAACCCCCCGCCAGCGTATGTTTGCATTAATCTGAAAGGTTTTTGTATATATGTATCACATATCACGAGCCACGGCAGACAGAATGCGCAATAGCTGTTTCATCTCAGCTACAATAAGAATTCTCCGCTCGCGTTGCCTAGAGAGTGCATATTCGGGGGCAGCCCTGTGCCGAGCAGCCAGTCATCTAAATTCCAGGCCTCGAGACCTTCTATCTGATGGTCGAAGTCCAGTTCTTCGAATTGGCTTGGCGCCGGATCGTGTTCTTGTTGTAGTGGTAGTGAGACTTCCGGTCCAGGTGTCATGACCTGTGTTGTTGCGCCCCGGTCATTATTCGTCGCTTTTGGAGTCTCCTTGTCGATGATACGCCGTAATACGGCAATGTAACGCCCAGCTAAGCTGCTCGTTCGGCTGGCAGCTTCTAGAAATTCCATACCCAAGTTCATGCTTTCGATTTCTTCCTGGAGCCCGTTGACACCTAAAATCTCTAGTTTTGTCTTTTCCATTGTCCTGATATGCAGCAATACTCCCATCGAAGTAAAGACATCTGCGTTAGATCCTCAGTTAGTCGGAATTCTGATGTGCGCATAGTAGGTCCGCATTCTGTCATTGAGCAGCAACATACAGTGTAGGTTGTACCATAATGAATTAAGTAACCGACGATGGTATTTCTCAGAAATCATCTGCAACGTCTCATGAGCAGCGCGGACGCATGCGCGACAGCCGGCGATGGTTACATCTCGGAGAAAGTCATCTTCAATATCGTGCCGGCTAAATAGAGGAAGTAAAGGGCGTTGAAGAAGGATTTGGATTTGTAAGTATCTGAGTCTTTTTATCAGCACATAACCACCTCACCAGCTTGGGGTCCCAGTGAGTATGAAATGTATCCAAACGTACCGAATCCGCAAAACAGCACGTTGGCGCTCAAACGTCTGGCTCTCGGCTGCTGTTGACTGTTCACGTAGATACACCGGTCCATCATTCCACCATGTCTGAAGCTCACCGTTGAGGCGAACAACACTGCTGAGTATGTGGGACTGTTCCGACACGCTCAGGAGACCAGGGCCAGAGGATTCAGTCTTGGCGGCTGGAGTATATAGACGACTTAAGATATCGTTGATAACCTTCGATAATTTAATGGTGCGCAGAAAGAATTCGATAACTGCTGGGCGACCCAGGGGCTGTCGAAGAGAGGATGTCCCATGCTGAATAATATACTGATCATCAATAGCCGCCGGGAATGGTACGTTCTGTGCATCTGCGACCTGGAGAGCCGGCGGTCGTCCAAACTTCATACTCAAGGTCCGGTCAATAATGAAGCAACCCCACCAGACGCGTTTTCGGACCTCTTTCTCAACGGTTGAAAGTGGTAGATTATCCGGATTCAGATGCAGGCCTATACTCAATGCTGTGCGAATCATCAGACCGACTAGATTCCAACATTCGTTCAGCTCGAGTGTTCCCTGGAGATAGTGGCACATTAAAAGTAGCGCCTGGATAAACTCGAGGTTTCCTCGCCGGTATATATGTGAAAGAATAATGTCTCGTGAGCGGTCCACAAAAGGGAATACTGTTCTCGCAAGGTTATCCTCAGGAACCGTATCGCAGAACTCAAAACCTAATGCGCAGACAATGTTTAAAAGAGCGTGCCATGAAGGCTGGAGACGAGTGCCAGTAGGATATGTCCACATATTTTCGTACTCAACCCGGAAACTTCCCTCATGGAGAAAGGGATACAGAGGGTGAACTCGATCGAAATAGCCATCAACCAGGCTATCAGCAAGATTTCTTTCTGGTAGTTGATATATACTTTCCATATCCACAACGTAAGGACTTGAGGTATGGGAAGTAGCAGTGGCTACCTGGTTGTCATTCTGCGTCTGGACTGCGTTTGAACCCGAAGCATCAGACCCGACTTTGGAAACGAATGTGAATGTCGACGAATCGCCAAAGAACCCTTCAAGGCCTTCGATGGGACCGCCGCCTTCATGATCAGAAGTTGCAGATGCATTGCCATCCTGAGGTGACAAAGGATTCCGTTGGTGCAGCGTTGCATTGTCGTTGCAGCTACTGGGGTTTTTCGTCGATGGATGTATAATTGGTGCAGAAGACTGTTCTCTATAATCTGCCAGCAGACTATTAGAACCATTCCCGGGGAGCGCCAGGCCGTTGTCTCTATTCTGTGAAGCAGGGCTCGACGGCGGTAGTCTCCCGACCACCCTGCCATTATTCTGCCTTTCAGGTTCAAGAGAAGAGGTCAATTGTACTCTGATAATTGTTAGCAACGGGCTATAACCAGTAGATATCAGCTTCTCACATTCTAGTCGCCGTCCCAGGAGGCCGCGGCGGATACTCGCAGGGGACCCAACGACTCCGGCAGCCTCCACACTGTGGGCGTTCTCCATCACAACGATGTTTTCTTTTTTTGCAGCCAATACAGGCATGTCGTGATGGGAGCCTCCGCCTTTTACTGCGCAAATTATCCATAATTTATTCTATATGATCATATAGGAGGCCATACAAGTCGATAACCGCATGAGAGATGTTGTGGAAGTTAAGCTCGGGATAGATGGACTAAACGCGGCGAAGATCTCTGCCGGTCTACTTACGTATGTGGAGTTAGTGATTGCGGGGAAATCCATTCTAAGGGATAATCGGACACAAAACACGCATACATCTGCCGGAGCTCAAGCTAGCTAGCTGATAATTAGTCTCCAGCGTCACAGAGCCAGGTCATTCATTCTCGGTTACTACGGTATTGCGGACTGGCCAACTTCTTAAGCAAGTCGTCAATAGAAACACGGTGCCGATATGTCGCTTTTTTCCTATTTAGACAAGACTATTCCAATCACAGTATATCCTATCTTTAGACTTGAATGTATGCATATGTATATAAGAAAAGGCAAGGTATTCTGCATTTGATGACACCATCCCGTACCTGACTTCGTGTGAAAGGAAAACGGTCACCTCATCAACTGTTAGTGCTGTTAAATCGTCTACAAGACACAAAATATTTGCGAACAGTCTGAACGTTGTTTTATCTACATGTCTTCGTCAAAGTGAGGCGGGTGAAGCTTATTCCTCCATTTCGCACCCTTCCATAATAGCAACAATATTCCACCATAGAGAACAAATGTAATGATTCCAATAACAGCCCAAGCGATTCCGTATGTCGTTTCTTGAGCGAATGGGATCTATTTCATAGTTAGAAAGTTTGAACTAAGAGGTAGAAGGGAAAAAAAAGGGGGGCCGAAGCAAAAGAGCAGAAGAAGATGAATATGAACAGAGAGAAAGAGAGTTCAAATACCATATAGAATCCCAGCGTGAATGAAAACACAAGGCGACCGAAATTGAGCAAAGTTGAGATCTCTGTCGACTGCGGTTTGTAGCAATCTGTCAGGTAAGCAAAGATATTAGTCGAGACGATTTGCAGACCAAAGGCACCGATGGCTATTCCCATAACAGGGCCCATCCAATGTGTACGGTACTGTAGGCAAACCCCCTCGATAATTACGCCTGCTGGGAGGAGAAAACCACCCGGCCAAGTGGCATAGAGGCGAACCTCGGGTTCTGCATTGCCCCCTCGTCGTTTGTTCATCAGAGAAAGCAACTTATCGCTGACTGGTCCGGAGACAGTCTCTCCTATGATAGAGCCTGCCATCGTTGACAGTCCAATAGCCATTCCTACTTGTGCAGTGTCGAACTTATACGTCGACCCAAATGCTGCAGCTCCAGTAACGGCGAACAATACTGTCCCGGCACCGAAGGCAATACTGTAGTAGAACCCAGCTAGCAGCACTGATGGATATTTCAGCATGATGAAACAGTGCACGATATCATATAGTCGGATGCTCTTTGGGGCTGGCACTGCAATGAATTTAAGCAGCTGAGCCCAGGATTTCGTCTTTCTCCGAGAAGCCCCGGTGACTGGGTCGCGACGATAAAGTGTTTCGGGCATGCAGAAGATATTGATAACCCATGTTGACCCCAATATTATTGCCGGGGTCCAATAGCACCACCGCCATCCGGCGTACTTGGCGATGAAGCCACCCAGTATAGCTGCCAGATGGGCTCCATTTGTTACACTTTCATCATTAGAAAACAGCTCAAATAAATAGAATAAGTTGATCTTACAAAACAACATAGATCCCCATATACCTGTCAAGAATCAGCCCCATTACTGCGGACGTGTAAGAGATTGATACTTACGTTCCACGCTCATGCATGAAATATAGATCGGCAACCACATTAGCACCGATTCCCATGCTGGTTGATGTTCCAATACCGACAAGTGCACGTAACACGAGGAGAGGTGCCCATGAGGAAACAACCGCACAACCAGCGTTGGCACCCACCCCAAGGGCTGTACTCAGGAGGTACACAGGTCGACGACCATATAGCTTCGAGAGGGGTGCATATACCAGAGGAGCGACACCTGCTAGAACGATGGCAATGGTGGTGCTGTATGAGGCTTCCGTTACGGTGACGCCCATTGCCTCAGAGAGAGGGATAAAGGCCGAATTCTTCGATAAAGCATTAATTTGTATCCATCCCATGTCAACCATAGATCTGCAAGGAGCTTACAATGCAACCCTGGGCAAAAGGACCCAATAATCCTAGAAAGGAAACCTGCAGCAATACTACCATCTTCATCCAAGGCGACCAGTTGAGAGGATCTATTCTGACGAATGTTCATCAGCAAATGATAACAGAAGAGCGCACAAATAACTAGGATCCTATTCATCCTGACCTAGAGGATCAGTGGAAGGTTGAGGTCGAAGCGGATACCCATTGGGGTCGAGCTTCAGCGTTTCCGCATATACAGGCGCATTTTGGACGAACTCTTCTGTCTCTGTGGTAGGTTTTGACTCGATATCGATGGAAGGCATGGTAGTGGTAAGTTGCAAGGAGGCAGTAGACAATAAATAATCGGAATTAAGATTGGGGTCTGAATTCAATGTCACGGTCCAAATGAAGACGAAATAGCGATGTGGTTTTTCAAGCTTCTTGACTCTTGTAGTCAAGTGTACATTCAATTGCGTCCAAGCGCAAGACTATGGTCCCCAGGCTGTCTACTGGTAGATACAACAAACATAATGTGAGAAGAAGCTTGCCCTAAGATACCTTCACACTTAGTGCTACTGTTTTAAAAAGGAATTACTTCCTATCTCCATAAATATGGCTGGCCAAGCTCTTCTCTCTCTGCCAGACTCGTTGCATTGCATTCCGCGGAGTGAGCGGAATACTTGCATCTCGTATTGACTGAATAGCCTTTGACGAACCGCGGGATCAAAGCCGAACCGCGGAGTGAGAAAGCGATCATCTCCATTGGCTACCAGCCCTATTGATGTTGCAGTATGTGATGAAAATAATCGAGAGCAGCCAATATAGGTGCAGTCGCACTTTAACACCTTATATTGTATACCACTGGGTTCTCGTTGTTACTTAAACCTCCTCAAGAACCAGCTTAGTTGCAGTTATTTTGTCTACAATGCTGTTTTACTGTACAAGAACGTTCTATTTATCTTGTTGATAGGCGCCATGTACTTCATTACATTCGCAGCTCTCTTACCAGCTCTGCTGGCCGTATCTTTCTACAGCTTCTACCAGAGCTGGAGGAAGTCGCGCGCACTGAACCACGTTACTACCCACGAGTTCGGCCATGGGGACAACTCTCGGAACCGCTACATCACAGATCTGAAAGACCTATTGGAAACCGGATACCGGAAGTATAACAAATCTGGCCAGCCGTTCAAGGTTTCTATTCCAGTCGGTGGATACTCAATCAAATATCGCGTACTTCTCCCCAAGGATCATCTGGAAGAGATAAAGCATCTATCGAACAATATCTTCAGCTGGGCATTAGCATCAGCCGTTATCTTCGCGCAAGATTACACGGGCGCACCAAATAGAGGGCCTTGGTCCGGAAAGGCCCTTCGTGTCGGTATTCACCAGAACCTCAGTGATATTACCAAACAGTTGAACCACAAGATCGACCAGTATTTTGCGGAACACTTGCCGCAGGACCCTCAGAAACCGGGATCAGTCAATTTCATGCGGTTTTTCGTTCCAGCTATAGCGAACGTGACCAACTCGCTACTCGTGGGTGAGAAGTTGGCGGCTGACCCAGAATGGATTCGTCAGACCTGCGATTTTGCCGTCAATCGGTACAAGTCCGCGGATGATGTACGTGCTTGGCCGCCTTATATCGCTACCCTTGTAGCTCCTCTCATCCCAAGTGTCCGGAGACTGCGACAAAGCCGGGCATATGTGAAGAAGCAATTGACGCCGATGTACGAGGATCTTAAGGCTCGTGGAATGTTGTCCTATGGTGGTGACGGCAATAAAAACGAGAAAGCAAAGTACCGCAAAGGCACCTACGGCTATGAATGGCTATGGAGTGGAGCGCCGGATTCTGTGACCTTGGACGACTTTTCGGACACAATGATGCGCACACTGATCGCCTCCATCCATACCACGGCAAAGACAATGAGTGTAGCACTTGTCGACATGTTGAGCCAACCGCAATATCTAGATGAGCTCCGTGAAGAGGCCCTCCAGGCAGTACAACCTGATGGGACGATCGACATAGACTCGTTGATCAAGCTGGACTGTTTCCTGAAGGAGAGTCAGCGGCTTACCCCTGTTTTCCTATGTAAGTATACACTGTATCTTCCCTGGTGATGGACATTTATCTAACTGTTATAAGTGACCATGAATCGAATTCTCACACAGCCCTATACTTTCAAAGTTTCAGGCCTAAGTCTGCCCGCTGGTACCATGACTACTGCTGCAACGGCCGCCGTTGCTACGGATCCGGACACATTTGGTGCTGATTCCAACTCTTTTGATGGTCACCGTTTCCTTCGTCTACGTGAAAGCAATGGGGCCAGCAAAAGCGCCCTCAAGATGGGAATGGCAACCGAGGATTCGCTTGGTTTCGGCCTGGGTAGCCAGGCATGCCCTGGAAGATTCTTCGCCGTGAACCAGATGAAGCTGATGCTTTCTAAATTCATAACGCAATGGGATCTGACACTGGAGAAGGACAACATTAAGTATGAAGGAGGGCGTCCCAAGTACGAGTACTACGACTTTTCAGTTGTGGCACCAACACAGTTTGGGATGAAGTTGCGGAAGAGGGTGTAAATATTTCCACTTTGTTAACTGAAGAGAGCTAGATATTTCGCTACAATGCCAGTTATATTGCTCTACCTACAGTGATACTTTACATAGAATTTATACGTGTCCCTAAGAGCACCATCCGGCCATATTAGTGGCATTCATACGTACGTACTGTTAGGTTCCGATATAATAATGCAACTTAATTGGTGGGCTTCAGTTACATCTTCATCAATAAGTAGGAAGTCCACTGTATGGTGCTTATAACGTCGTTATTATGGCTAGATAAAGAATGATGACGGTATTTCCACCCTCTGCAAGTCTAATATTTGATCGCTTTTACCGCTACATGGTAGCGCTTTCTCTCCGAAAAAGAAAATTGCCACACTTGGAAATACGGATGATTTCTATCTTCATTCTACATACAGTTATGCTACAGAACGAAGGTTTCCAGAGTATTAGGTGCAAAAATCTCCTCCGGCTTAAACCTCCGCTTGGACAACCCTTGTTGATAATGGTACTCCAGAAACTTGTCAATCACATGTTTGTTTTCTTCGAACCCATCTTTCCACCAATGCGAGTCCCCTCCAAAGTTTCTCTGCGTTTCCTCCACATGATCCTCCAGCCAGGGAAGCATGTATCGCAGCGCAGACCGCTCGTACAGCGGCGCGTACGCCATCTCCAGAGCCCGCGCAAAGGCCTTTTGGAGAGACTTTGCAATCCATGGATTATCCCTGTACGTGCTGCACTTTATCGCGACGACATGCATGATTGGGAAGATCTTTGTGTCTCTGTAGTATTTACTTTCGACCTCCTTGAAATTCGGGAACAGACGCTTGATCTTGTCGGGTTCGGTGTAGAATGTGGACGGTTGACTAGCGCTGAAAATGGCATCCAGTTCTCCATTTGCTAGCATCTCAGAGAGGTTCTGGCCTTGCTTTATTGCTTGGACATTGATGCCTGGCGGTAGCGAGTGAGGCACTTTGCTAATGCGCTCGTGGTCGGATTTCTCAATGGCGCCAACAAAAAACTGGAGGCTTGTCATGGGAACGCCGTAGTATTCCTCCAAGATGCCTCGTTGCCATACTGGTGCTGTCACTGCAAGAGTGCGATTTCACGATTAGGCACTGAGATCAAAGCTTACTACAACCGAAAGAATGAGGATGGGAACTTACTTTGGTACTCAGGAATTCCGACCCTTTTCCCTTGTAGATCTTTGGGCTCTTTAATACCCGCATGGCTGTTAATGTAGATGGACTGATGGCGGAAGAATCGCGAGGGAAAGACCGGGATGGCAATAAAAGGAGGGTTCTTCTGGTTCAGCGTCAAGACATATGATGACAGTGAAAGCTCCGACACATCGAATTCCTGAAATCGCAATTGCCGGAAGAAGCTGCTCTGCGTTATTACTACCAGTTCTGACAGGGCTACCAAGGAGCAAGAAGAGCAACAAGGAACTCACGTCTCTTCGACCCGATAATTCAGAAAGATCAGCTCGATTCCCTCGGGACGAACGCGACCATCCTCAATTGCTTTCATGCGGTCGTAGTCCCAGCATGCGAAGGATAGTCGTAATGCCATCCTGACACGAGAGTACCTCTGAATTTCCAGTATTTAAATAGTCAGTTTGTCGTATATTCTGTCAAGATTACCGCAGAACAATTTTCCCACTTGATGCAGCATTAGCTTGCACTCAGAACTAGATTAGCTATATTTGTTTTCGACAAGCTTTCTTTATACGGCATGTTCCTAGATCCCTCACCTTCAGGAAGCTCGTTACTACAAATCATGAACCGATCCGATCCTTGCGCGGTTTAGATCGGAATACATACAAGTTCGATCCGCGGTTCGGGATACGGAGTAATAATAGAGGTAGGTTTACCCCGCATGTTATACAGGAACCAGGCTTTCGACCCGTCGGGTCTTAGATAACCTAACTTACAATGCTGATCCAATAGGAGCAAGCTTTGCAATACTTATTTCTGCAGAGGTTATCGAAAATGCGGGGGTGGGACTGTTTAGGATCTAATTACGCGGGAAGAATTTTGAGAAGGTAGTTCTTAAATTGTGGGATTGAGTGGCTTTCTAATCGTTTGTTCGCCAGGCGGTACAGTCGTTACTTCATGTGGAGTCAATTGTACTGTCCTATAGATTCCAAATCTATGTGAAATGCTTATAATCAGATGAAGACATGTGGTCTTATATCACATCTTGGCCACGATCAAGGGAATCGATAGGCATATTCAATTGTACTGAGATCTCCTACCAAGCAAGATTCTTGTGGAACAAAATGGGTCTTCGTCTATCTATCTACCTATACCACACGAATGCTCAAAATCAAGGTATCTCTCGCGGACTGAGAAGGAATGGCCAGCGCCTCCCCGATGCCCATATATCCAGCGCCTGCCTTCATTACGGTATCCATTCTGATTCTATGGCCCTTCTCATTGCCAGAGAAAGATTTTGTCGCGAAGAAACCACCTCCAAGCTCGTAAACGTAAAAGTTTTTCTCTGCCAGAGACAAGAATATGTACGGAAATTCCCTAAATACGCATCTTTTTTCCGCAAAGAGCAAACGAAAGACAAGACTTTACAAAACAGAAACAGCAATATCCATAACGCGAACGCTATGTGCATATCATAAGCAAGAAATCCTCCCCGCTGGGGAGGCTGTCTTCTCTTCAGAACGCAAGGTACGCGCAAAACAAAAACTGGTATTTGCAGGAGGGTAATCCAGAAACGAACGAGTCATGCAAGTAGCACCCAGGCTCGCGAGAGGAAGCCTTGTCGGTTCCCCGCTGTAAGCTGAGTAGCATATAAGAGCAGTTCACCAGTCGTCGTCATCGTCCCGGTTTCCCTGCATCGCGCTCTGGCGTGCTCGCAAGGCTTCAGCAAGACCGCCCGCCAAGCTGGCATTCGATGCGCTATTCGGTGTTCCACGGCCACTTCCACCAGACGAGTCATGAGAGTTCATACTGACAGCACTGTCGCGGGGCGCCGGTGGAGGGGCAGGTTTACGTCCGACGGGTCTCTTGGCTGGAGGAGCAGGGGGAGTGGGCTTCGCCTTCGCAGCCGCAACAGTGGCTGCAACGCCGTTGGTAGCCTTGGGAGCAGCAGGCGGTGGTGGAGGAGCTGGCCGAGGAGCTGGCGCTGGAGCAGCTTGCTCCTCCAGATAGGCCTCAGGGGCCCATCCCTGGACGCTGGTCGTCGGGTTCATGCACAGCCACCAACCTTGAAGATACCAAGTTAGCATGAAAACCACAAAGTCGGGATGTTGTATAAGCAGCAGACTTACCATTAGCTTCCTTGGACAAGACCTGAATGATCTCACCCGCACGCACAGACAGCTCATTAGACCGATCACTAGCGAAATCATACAGCACTTTCGCGGTGGGTTTGGCAGCAGCCGGTGGAGCAGCAGGGGGCGGAGGCGGAGGTGCCCTTACGGATCTAGTAGAAGCAGTCGACTCGTTGCGCGTATGAGACGCAGCTGCAGCTGCAACAGGTTGTGGTACGATCCTAGGCTGTGCAGCAGGCTGAGAGCCACCAGGTAGAGGCCGAGCAGCTGGTGTAGGTCTGGCCGCAGCAGCTGGTCGTCCGCTCAGTTTTGAAGGACCACCGCCAGGGCCGCCAGGACGGAGGAGCTTGCCCTTCGTGACCGGCCTTGCTGCAACTTGTTTTCCACGCGGAGTAGGCTTGGAGACCGAGTTCGCGGGCTCACCAGGTCCCGTGTGGATGGTAGAACTCTTGTAGGTGTCATCACGGGGGACAGCGGGATCTTTCATGACCTTGACAACGGCCATCTTTCCCGGTTTCTTGCTGTATTCAATGCTAGAGGCACTGTCAGTAAAGCCGTACTGCACATGGCGGTGGAAGGTCACTTACGAGTCTCCAATCTTCAGGTTCAGCTGACCACGCAGCACGTTGGTGAGATGCGTGAAGAATTCCGTCTTAAAGACGCAGCTGATAAGTGGATCAGGTTCCTGGGGAGATCCCACTACAATCGAGAACCAGTCATCCTTCAGATTGGAGGTGCTGACGGATTTGATAGCACCAATTGGGATGGTCCGCTCCGCAGCGATGACGAGTTGGTTGTTCGCGATATTCTGGGCGATAAGGTAGACGTTTTTGTTGGTCTGGTAGATTCGTCAGTGAACAAGCCATGGAAGGAGACATTCAACGATGTGCGTGCTTACCAAAACGAGGACGCGTGGAGCAGGTTTACTCGATCGACCAAATTTAGAAATAAGAACCTCACCGCGGCAGGAGAAAATGATATCCTCAGAGCCTATAAAGCGTCAGTTGACGTTGAAATTCAAACGCGGGCAGAAAAGAACTCACTGCTTACTCCAGCTCCGTTGCGGAGCATCTCACCAGGACCGCCCTTGTTGCCCATGCCGATATAGTCGCCCAAGAATCTACGAGATCCTAGAAGACTCATTCTGCGGCGCTCTTTCCGGTTCTGCAGGACCTGGTGGCCTTGGTCACGGAGCTTAATGAGATCAAGTCCACCAGTAGTACGGCGCCAGAAGCGCTGGATACGGATAGCACACTCGATTCGGTACCGCAGATAGTTTCTCCAGGCACGCTGAATCCTGATGGCCATGTTATGCCAGTAGCGATCGCGCATATGTTCCAGTGCGAACAGTGTCTCTGGAGTCTTGATGAACGCTTTGGTGACACCCATCTGGTATTCTTCGGCCGGGATTCCAGTATCCTTCAAGATCTGGCGTGCGCCAGATTCGGCATCCCCAGTCCAGGTGTAGTCGCCTGCATAGGATGTTTTCGGAGAAAGGAGATAGAAGCGTTCAACGAACTTGTCGAATGTTTGACGGTAAGCGAAACCAGCACGACGGATACGGACGTTCTCCTGCAGACCCAGATACTTGATCTGGTGCAGAACGTTTCCAGAATTGTACTCCTTCGGGGACTTGTTATCATTAGGCTTGATCGTACGGATATACGACGGCTGTGCCTTCATGAGTGTGGCAACCAGATCATTGGCAGAGACCTTGATCTTATCACCTGCAGTGGGTGGGCGCCTCTTGTCATCTTGGTTGACCTGGTTGGGGAACAGCGTGTGGACAAAGTTGTTCGAACTTGATCCAGCAAGATTGAGAAGGTCTTTCAAGAGCTGGTCCTTGTTCTTGTCCGTCATTCCCTCGATAGAGTAGCTGACGTCTCCAGCATAATGCTTGATAATGAACTGGCCTTGTCGGCTTTCGAAGTTCGGGTTCGAACTGAGGAAGTTCAGCCTACCCACGAACGTCTGATCGGCAGCGCCCGAATCTGCGTGAGCAGTGGCACAGGCGTCGTTTAGAGCCGCGAATACACCGGGGGGGCGCTTGTCCTCGATGAGCGAGCAGACGACCTTGTTGTCGAAGTACTTGATAGGAGTCCATTTGATCTGTTCGCGCTCGTACTCCTCCTGTTCCGTCTTCAGGGTCAGCTGAATAAAGATCTGCTGAAGCTTCTCGTTGACGTAGTTGATGCACAGCTGCTCGAACGAGTTCTTTTCGAAGATCTCGAAACCGTAGATATCGAGGATACCGATCGAGTTGGCTACCTGGCCTCGCGCAGTCAAGGAGTTGTTGACCCGCTCAACAATCCAGTCGAAGAGATTGAAGTAGATCGCCTTGGCCAGGGCATCCCGGACAGCCAGTGCCTGCACCGTGTTCAGGGGCACCTCGTACACTGAACCCCGTCTACCTCCGCGAGCTGTCTCCATGATACGCAGAGTGAGTGCCTTGTTCACCTGCGCGGCATCCACTTCCAAGAGATAGGCCACAAATTCTACCACAGACTGGTCGGTAATAGATGCATTGGAAGAGTCGTCCTCGACAAACTGGATGTTTCCTATCCATAGGATAGCGGCCAACATTCGGAAAACGTTATCCTGCTCCTCCTTCGTCATACCAATAATTCTCATCGCTTCTAGGGTATCCCTGAAATCAGATGCGTCGTCAATACCAGGAACATCGAAACACTTGGAACGACTCGTGTAGACGTAAGACTGAGGCTGCTGTAGGCCAAAGAGATCTGGTTTTCATGTTAGAAGCGACAGCCCCACCCCCAGATGGATACACTACTTACCGCGATATTCTTGCGGCGCAGCCTTTGTGAACTGGTAGAAGATGTGGAAGTTTCGCTCATTCGTGATCTGGCCGACAACTCTCGACTTCTCCAGCAGGTAGTTGGTGATATTGGCTCCGACGGGCTCGCCGTTGGAGTTGAACTCCAGCTCCAAGTACTTTCCGAAACGGGAAGAGTTGTTGTTTCGCAACGTCTTTGCGTTTCCAAAAGACTCCAGCAAAGGGTTGGTCGCCAGCACCATGTCCTTTGTCTGCTGGATAGACGAATCAGAGCCCCCCGACACACTCGCGATATACTGCATCAGTCGCTTGGCCGCTTCCGTCTTTCCGGCACCCGATTCTCCGGAGATGATAACACACTGGTTATCCTTGTATGCCTTCATGTTGTAATAGGCTGACTCGGCGACGGCGAATACATGAGGCGGCACCTCGAGACGGTTCTTGCCCCGGTACGACTCGAGGACCTGGTCCGTGTAGATGCCCACTGTGGACGGTCAGCATGCGATGCGACAAGAGTATCCAGCGGCGCACTTACGATCGCGGAACGGATTGACAGAGACCAGCACATGGCCAATGTATGTCTATTGCAGATTGTATCAGCCAACATCGCAGAGAGCGCATGGGAACCCGCTGTTCGTTGGGCGGGATGGATGACCTACATAGATCTCCCCCGCATCGAAGCGGAGCTTCAAGTTGTCGTTGATGGCCTCGTTGGAGACTTTGCTCAGCAGCGTGAGATCGGAGACACCGATCTCTTTCTTCTTTGTACTCTCAAAGGTGGCCTTCTTGACCTGGGGCTTTCCCCCACCTCGTCGACCATCACCCACATCGGCCGTAGCCTTGGAGCGCCCAAAGCCACGACTCTTCTTCTCACCACCGACGGGACGCCGTGATTGACCCTGTTGTATTGCGCGACCATTAGAATGACGATTCGAGCGGTGCGGGGGGAGCAGCGGCGCAGGACTCACCATCTTTCATGACACCCCGGACGAAGGCGCCCAGCACTCCAGATCCGGATAGACTATCAGGTCCACGTTGTTATCTCCTGAAGAGCATGCAACAGGAGGGGAAGGGGAAGGACTGAGCAAGAACGTCAGGAAAGTGCAGAATCAGCGTAAAGAAAGGATTCCGCCCACGCTGCCAACCAGCGAAAATGCAGCAATAGATAGAGACAAGGGAACGGGAAACGACAGCACGAGATGGTTGCAACTGCGAGTGGTCTCGAGCGTCTGGCTGCTCCTCTTGATGATGCAGCATGCGGCGCTTGCCGTAGACACTGCGCCACACGCTGTGGCTCCAGCCTCAAGGGCGAAAAAGGGTCAGAGACTTATCTAACTAGAGTGAGGAGTGAAATCGAATCAACTAATAATATCGGATCCTCGTTAGTTCGGGCGCATGTTATGGGGATCCGGATGGGCGCAGGCTAGACGAGACTAACCGCCAGTCGAGACAACGCGCAATCTCTTCTTCTTCTCGACCGTTCCAACGACCTTGCTTGGCGGCCAAACGGTACCGAACTGGGTCCTTTTTGCGCCCAACTTTCGCCTCCGCGTTCCTGGGCTAGGACTTCTAGAGTCACAGCGACTCCTATCCCTTAACTAACTACGGCGTAGTTCGGACTGAAGAGACCCTTTCTCCTTTCGGGGATGCGGCGTGAAGTCAGCGGCGGGCACGCGATGGTTAAGAATAGCGTCCCAGACGTCATTTGTGCCCCTCAGTGGGAGAGCAGTCGATTTTGATTATAATATTATGGTGGTAGATATCTATGGTAGTTGGTATTCTTATGTGGTTTCATCGTGAACCATAGTATCGACAGAGTACAAACTCGGATGGCGATACAGAGAATGGTTCTGCCTACGGATTCCCGACACTGACGCGTACGTACCCGATCTGCGCACACTTCACACAGCGAACAGCATAATACGAATGAGCGCGATACACCATGTCTCGTCTGTTACTGTCAAGTTGCTCTAACTAACCGTGGGCTACGAGTCTGCTAGCATCGTGGTGTTTTGGTATACATTATCGGAGCAATCCCCAGATCCAGTACCCATACACTTGTAAACGCCCATAATATCATAAAATCATACTTAATACAATAATATACCTCCATTTCAGTATCCATCCCTCACAACTGGTCATATTTCTATGTTTGATTCCCCTCCCAGAACCCCAAGATCCTCCTCACCGTCTCCGGCTCTAAATACTCACTCAACAACTCTCGTCCCGCGTCCGACCTGACCGCGCGACTAAACTCACGCCATGAGGGAAACAGATCACTCAGGATATTACTCTCTTTCGCTGATAGCAGATGGTACGGTATAGACGTCGTCATGTGCGACAACAGGGACGTTACCGGTTCATGATGAATGGAAAGTCGCGGCGGCTTAGCGACAGCGGATATATATTCTTGGATGCAGGCGAGGAACGTCGTAGAGTCCGCCAGGGGGATTATCGGAACAACAACAGGAATAGATAGTTCTGAGACGAGACTAATAGATTATTTATCTATGAGTTTTATTTTCTCTGCAAGGGTATATTAACAGGCAGAACAGATACCTACAGAACTTGAAGAGCCAGTAATGGCATCAAGTCGCATCGTCTACTAGCGGGTGTAAACGCATTCTCGGACAGGAGGAACGCAATGGCGACATCCTGCTCATCCGTGCAAGTAGCAAACTGTTCGATTCTGCTGATAGTTTCTGCTTTGTTGGATACGGAAAGTGACGACGGGGTTAAGAGAAGGATGTGCAATGGCCTGTTTCCCTGCGCGCTGAGGATGTCGAAGGTGAAGTCGTGGGTTGTTAGATTGGTCTCTATCCAGCTCGTACGGTTATTTATATGTCTAATATTATGTTGATGAGAGGGACCTCGAATACCTTGTAGTTGAATCTCAGATGCGGACATCAAAACTGGATGGAGGATGGACCAAACCGGTCGACTCCGAACAGACGAGCAGAACGTGACAGTGGAAGCTGAAGTAGTGTTTTCCATTATTATCCTCTAGTATCTTGGCCTTCAAGATGTCTGAGCTGAGAGTAGATGATATATATACATTGTTCGTCTTGATGACTAGAAAGGTAAGAGAGGGGCGGTTCGCTCATATCGTGTACACTGTAAGTCACGTCTTCTATGCCAATACATGCTAAACTTCAAAAACCCACTCCAATCGCTGTGCTCCATGATACTGACCTTGTGCTCATGTAATAAGGGTATCTATAAAGAAAGAGACGTCTATGCTCGATATCCAAAAAGGGTTGGCTGTGCACTTCCACGGTCACTTATATCCACGACCACGTGGAATTATAGCTCAGGAACTTTTAGACTGCTCCTGAGACTTACCAGCGACAACTGGAACAGGAGAGTGCGGCGAGAGCTTGTTGGTCACAGTTTTCGATGCCTCGTCTGTCTGGCCGGCCGGTTCAGGGCTAGAAGGTTGACCTTGGCCAAACGAGAAGAATGATGTGATACTGGACACCCAGCTCTGAGTCTGTGCCTCCTCCTTTTCCTCCTTCTCCTCAACTTCCCATACCTCGCGAGGCAGGATCCGCTTGTTGCCTTTCGCAGCAGTTCCACTCTTTCCCTTCAGTTCGAGGATCTCTTGTTCTAACGCCACCAGAGCTTTCCGGGTGGCCTTCTCGGACTCCTCGAGGTCGCTAAGACGACTGGACACATCCTCTCTCCGGGTACTTTCTTTCCGTCTCGATCTCCAAGTCTCGAACACAATTGTACCACCCGCCACAAGGAACAAAAAAGCTTCACTGATGAAGTTCGCGCCCGAATCGATAGCTTTAGATTCTGACAACGGTCGGATTCGTGGTTTTGGCGGTTGTTTTTCTGCTTCTAAAGCTGCCTCTTTTGCTTTCGCCGCTGCCGCTTCTTCCGCTTTAGCCTCTGCTTCGGTCTTCGCCGTAGGAACGGTCGATTTGTGTTTCTTGGCCGCAGCCTCTGCTGCCTGCTTCGCAGCTTGCCTCTCTGCCGCTGTGGTATCTCGAATGGCACCTAAGCGCAGACGCATATCGAAGCGATGGAGAGCTTGCGCCAGGGAGACGCACATTCGTCGGAAGCGCTCATGTTCACGGGCTTGTGATTTGATTTGGTTCTTTGGACTATTAGCATGCATCCCAGTTAGGGTCTCCGGGGACTCAATCATACCGCAATAGGCTTCGAAAGGGTGCGGATGAAGAGAGAACTGAGCTTCAATGTCAGAGACATTGTGACGGTTGAGGTAGCGGTCTAGTGACGACGTAAGATTGAGCGGGGAGAAAGAATGAATATTCACAGCACAAGGGGGCTAAATGAGGTTAAGGTACAAGAAACCCCATGCGAGGATCTGAGAAATGAATGAAGGACGGTAGATCACAGTTTTGTAGAAGAGCACCACGTTGGTTGTCCGCTGGCTGACGCCGTGAGCGTTCCCTGTCTCCGAATGACGAGGCAGCCATTTGTATTATCGTTACCGCTGGAACCGGCCCTGTTACGGCATAATTCCTGGTATTTCCTGTTCTGGCGTAGTTTCTCCGCGTTTCCACGGGATTTCGCTGGATAAGCATTTTGTGCATTGAATTATATAATCTGAGTGCACAAGTGGATGCAGGCCCGGATGTTTTTCCGGCGCCGGACCCAGTGTTTATGGATTTCCTCTTTCAGCCACCCAATGATTATTGTTTTCCAGCGAATCCAATCCTCGCAAGCCCAAGTCCCTCCAGGACATCAAAACAGACGCTGCGCTGTCGTGGGATTCTCTGTTGCGGTTTGTATAGATAGTTCAGCCCAGGGCGTTGCTTTGCTTTGCAGTTGGTAAGTCGAGGATCTGTTCTGCTTTAATTTCCCCCCGTCCCCACCTGCTGCGTTGGTCCTCGGTCGCAAAGAGTTTCGGACTGACCCGTCGCCTATCACCGTTGCCAGGCGCAATCGGATTCTTCTTGCAGCAACTCTGATACCCCAACATCCTTAGATCTACTCGCTTTGTTAGCCATTATACCATATTACGACCGTCACGACCTGCTGTATTCTGTCGTATTGTGCTGTCCATGGACCGCCACGCCAGCTCGACTGCTTCGTGACATTCTGAAACAACCCGCAGGGGGCCTGTCCGCGGTGCTTCGAGATGGAAGCATTGTCACCTCGATCAACAAACTTGCGATTGAAACCAAAAGCCACCGTGAATCCACCAAAGCCAGGACCGAGAGCGGCACCCGCCGCGGCCGCTCAAAGGCCACCTCCCCCAAAGCACCATGCACCGCCCCCGCCGCCGATTGTCACGGAGCCAGGTGAAGATGCGGAGCGATATGCCACGGGCTCGTTTCTGGGGAAGGGAGGTTTTGCGGTCTGCTACGAAGGGAGGCTGCTGCGCAATGGCCGGGTGTTTGCGATGAAAGTGGTCAGGTCGGAGATGGGCCAGAAGAAGATGGAAGAGAAGGTTTGACCGTGACCTTGACCCCTGAGATACGTTGGAGTTGACATATCGTGAACAGTTCCGGACGGAACTGCAAATCCATTCGAAAATGCGACATCCGTTTATCGTCCAGTTCCTGCGCGCGTTCCCCTTTGACCGATGCACTTATGTGATCCTGGAGTTGTGCCCCAATGGTTCGGTCATGGACATGGTACGGAAGAGGAAATGCATATCGGTACCGGAGGTTAGAAGGTTCATGGTCCAGCTCTGTGGTGCAGTCAAATATATGCACAAGCGCAATGTCGCGCATAGGGATCTGAAAATGGGGAACCTCTTTCTCGACAGGAATATGGATATCAAGGTCGGTGATTTCGGGTTGGCCGCAGTCATCGTGTCGGAAAAGGATGAGAAACGAAGGAGGACGCTGTGTGGAACGCCAAACTATATCGCACCAGAGGTACTCGATAGGAGCAAAGGGGGTCACACGCAGAAAGTCGATATTTGGTCGTTGGGAGTTATTTGGTAAGCCAATAAACGATGTGGGGTGTGGAAAGAGAACGGCCAGCGTACTGACAAATATTTCAGCTTCGCAATGCTAACAGGCTACCCTCCATTTCAATCGAAGACCCAAGAAGAAATATATAAGAAAGTGAGGAACCTCAGCTACGTCTGGCCCAAGGACAACGAATGTTTCAACCACATCCCGGAAGAGGCGAAAACCCTGGTTGCAACTTGTCTCAACCTTGCAGAAGAGGAGCGACCTGAACCGGACGATATCGTCGATCACCCTTTCTTTCACATGTACAATGGCTGCATTCCAGCTCAGCTTGACCCTGCCTGTCGCCTAACGCGGCCTATCTGGCTTGAAAACGAAGACCCCCAGGGAGACTGCATTGCGACAGGATACAGTTTAGCCTACGATGAGAAGTATAGGAGCAGAACGGCGTATCTCGAAGACCCTGTTCAGCGTTACCTTGCCTGCAAGGAAGAATTCTACGGAGAATGCGGAGTGGGTAGGAGACCCGATGGTACTATACGGAAGTCCGTGGGAAAGAACTGCAACAGGACCGCCTACTCGGAATGCGCTTCGGAGGACGAAAAGGGACTCCAACCGGTGATTCCTTTGCCTGACGACTTCGTCTACAAATACCCTCACATCCCAGATGGCGACTGGAGTATTCCCAAGCTGGGTGCTAAGGACGAGTCTCCGACGACAGATAGCTTCGAGGAAGAAGAGGACGACAGTCCGGATATGCTTGCTGCCTCCCTTAAAAGCAACCCGGCATCTATGGCCAGGACACAGGCCGCTCTGGCAGCTGCGCAAATACGTCGTCTGGAAGGGCAACCTCAGAGTCACGCAGCAACTCTCCGACAGCAAGCCCTACCTATGCATCCTTCTTCCAGGAAGGCTGGAACGCTTCGTGGCTTACCCCCCGCTGCCAATAGGCCCATGGGACCTCCTAGGAGACCAGATCCAGATCCAGATCTTCCTGTCCCTCCCCCAACAGGAGGGCTTGCGGAGCGGCCAATTCGTGCTCAACGAGGGCCAGCTGCATCATACTCGGCTACTCTTCGTGACCTCGATCGAATAGTGGCACCTCCGATGCCAAAATCTTCCAGTGTTCCCTCCGGTCTAACAATTGGCAAGACTCGAGCTCAATCGAGAAGACAACAAATGGAGGCTGACTTCGCTCCCGTTCCTTCCCCTTCCGAGCCTTCTCCTATTATGCCTTCTCCCATCATGCCTCCTCCTTCCATGCCTCCTATGAATTCTCCTTCTCGTCGTGCCCCGAGTCGTGGGTCAGACAGAGCACCGAGCCGGGGATCCGACAGAGGCCCAACTCGAGAACCAGATACATTACCACGCCGAGGATCCGAGCCGACAGAAACGCATCCACGGACAGATAGGGAACGACCGAGGCCAACCAGGTCTGCATCACGATCGGAGAACATGCCTCTCCCTAACGGGAAAGAAAACGATAGACCAATGTCCCGCGAGGAAAGACAAGCGTTGGAGCGCCGCCCGTCGACCTCTGAGGAAGAAAATGCCAATGGAATGACGCATGGCAGGAATAAGTCTTCAACCGGTGGAAAGCCGCGATCGACACTGGGCATTTATCCTCTTATGCATCCCGACGAAAGACCCGAGTTGGTGCATGGATCCTCGCCTGATGATGTGGTGACAGAGATCAGGCTCATGCTCACAAATCTAGTACCGTATCCATCGACGCGGCGACGACCTCAACAATCAGTGCGGCGCAGCCCACATGTGTACGTGCTCAAATGGGTCGACTATACCAATCGTTATGGAATCGGATACGTCCTCAACGATGGTAGCGTCGGATGTGTGTTCAAGGCCGAAAATGGCCAACCAGCAACCGGTGTGGTGGTAAGAGACGGTGAGAAGCATATCCGCCGTAAGGTACGGTGCCTCGAAACTCGCGACGGCAGTTATACATATTCCAATGCGGATCAATACGTTCCTCAGAACGGCAGACCTATTGAATTCTACGAGAATTGCGACTATGGCCCGCGGGAGCGTCGTGGTATTCGTAGAGTGATGGTACAGCCGTCGTTGTTCGAAGTCCATGGCTCTGGCAGAGATGGCATTGGATTTGCGGGTATCAAGGCTCGAATGGATGCTGGTCTGGACTCTGCAAAATGCGATGCCGAGAAGGTCAAACGTGTCAAGCTCGTTGACCAGTTTGGAAAGTACATGATAGGCGCGTTGGGCAGACACGGTGACGAGGGTCTCTCAGACGATGACCTTGCATCGAGAGCTAGCTCTGGTGAATATATCAAGTTCTACCAGCGGCTAGGTAATGTCGGTGTGTGGGGGTTTGGCGACGGTGCTTTCCAGGTGCGTGCTTTACTGACATCAGCTGTTTTAATCTTCGATCAACTAATGACCCCCCTAGTTCAACTTCCCCGATCACACGAAGCTTGTCATTTCTCATGGAAGAGGTCGGAACTCATCCCCCTGGATCGACTTCTATCATCTATCTCCCTCTGCAGCACGCTATCTCGCTGCCAAGGGGAAGATGCACCCGTCCGGGTTCGACACTCGTGCTGCGGCTTCAGACGAGGCTGCGATCTTACTAGCTATCGCAAGCACCCCTCCGGCAAATGCAGCTGATGAGCGAATCCGCGAGATACTCGAGGCGAATGCGTTCCTACAGAAAATAGACTTTGTCAGGCAGGTACTGAAGGGTTGGATTAGATGGGGCCGACTTGGTGGGAGACCACCACCTCCGCGTCCGGTTCCAGATGCCGAAGGCAACCTGCGAAACCGCTACCCTGCCGAGATATGCTGGGAGGGCGTTCAGGAACGCCTGGCGTCCGGCGGTCACGGAGGCAAGTATGTGTGGGTGACGGTCGGGGCCCAAGGCGGAGATGAAGAGTACGTCTCTGTTAGCTTGAACTCTGAGTCGGCAAGGGATCCCAGGAGGATGGAACCATGAGGGTCAATTCAGTCTGGATACGGGTGTTTTAGGGCAAACGGTGGTTACGATTAGCTCGGCAGTGCCGGGCCACACCAGCTACCTCCGTGATGAACAGGGTTTTATTTCATGCATCAGCATATTGATGGCCAACATTTGTCGGGCGTTTCTTTGGAATATGCGCTTGTGTGTTTTTTTCTTTGCTTTACAGAGGTCACGATTGCACAACTGTGGGTCTAGCGGCCAGAACGTCGGAGTGAACTCATACTTGCATGCATCAGTCGCAGCATTTTGATCCTATTGCACTGTCCAGTGTTGCTTGCATCTTTTTTTTTTGGGCTTATGAGATACCATCGGCGCATTTTGGGCTCATGTAATTAGAAGACCAATGTCCAAAAGAAGCAATAGAGTTCCTGGTTTTGTCTAGATACGCATTTCATCTCTGATAAATATACAACTATTCCAGATGCACCATTTGACAGTGTCTAGAACCCATCAAGTCGTATAGAAGAAATCTGGCACAGAGAACAGCGTAAGTAGTTAGCTAACTCCATATCTATAACAGCAATACAATAACTCTACGTCGTACAGTTTTCGTGAGAAACTATACAAAAAGGGAGATCCGAACTCACCAGGATGCTGATCACCCAATTCCTCTATACTCTTCTGCCTCTGTACACTGGTTCCAGTAGTGTATTGGAATCTCGTCTTTCGGTGATTCACGAAACCGAAATACCATCGTAGAACGAGCGAGAGGACTAGGCAGGCGACACAAAGCCCCAGAGCGGTTGTGTTTCCTTTGCGGTCTGTGATTTATATATAAGCTCATTAGCTTGTACAGGGGATCGAATTGTCCCAGCGATATATGATTACGAGGTTGGTGGGTTGGCTAACTAGTCAGGTAGGAGGACACTCACATAAAGGCGGATCATTATACGCCTGCGTCCCGCAAATGGCGAACAGTTGAGAGAGGATATTTATGAACGCTAGGGCGGAGCCTCTGGAGGTTGTCGAATGTCGAGTGTCAGTTCCAGCTCAGTAAACTTCACACGGATAGATAGTGGATATTGTCAACTTCACCTACCTCCTTGTATAACCCGCAAAGCTCATAGCCGTCCAAGAAAGCTGTAGAACTGTATTTGGATAGATGGAAAATGCAACGACACATGTTGCTGCGAATCGAACTTGCTGCTGAATGACCGCGATGAGCGTGGTGTATCCTGCAATAGCTCCGCATGTTGATACAGCCAGGGTAAGACCGCGGGCGTTGGTTCGATCGGCTACTCGCGCCCGGAATAGGATTCCGACACAGGCACAAGCGTAGAAGATTACGGTGAATAGTTGGGTGTTTATTTCGCTATATCCGAAGCTCTGTTGTGTCATGGGTGATTAGCAATGGCAAATCAAGTTACCCGAGGCAGAAAGACGAAAGAGAATACCATACGTTAATAATAGCAGGAAGAAAGTTCGACAGTGATCCTGAACAGAAATGCCCACAGCACGAAATACCGACAAGTAACCAAAAATGGACACTTGTGAGAACTAATGGCACTTTTCTATACTCCAGCTGCACGTCTGATGAATTGTGAGCGTTCCGACTCCGACGAACCGCAAGTACTTTCTCATCTGCTGTAAAGCCGAACCTGGCCGTTTCGGGGCTTGAGGGGAGGAGAAATAGGACAACGAACGCAAAGACGCATGGGATTATTCCTTCGATTAGGAAGATCCAGCGCCATGCGCGCCAGTTGTTTACACCGTCAAGGTCTTTGGCGATTCCGTAAGCGATTAACCCATTGAAGGCACCTGCTACTGTGGACATGGAGTAGAATATGGCGCCTCTGGTGGCGAGCTCTCCGTATTGGTACCAGAAAGACAGGTCTATATTATTGTTAATGCTGTGGACTGTTCAAAATAGATAGAAAGGAGCGGGTTGTACAGAATACTCCTCCTTGGATAAAAGACTCCGCGGCACCGATAAGGAATCGCAAGGCTAGTAGCTCTGCCTTATTGTGAATGGCGATAGTAACCGTAGTAAATATGCCCCACTAAGTAAGATATGAGATAACTGTTAATTCTGATAAAGGTTCATTTATAACGTACCATAATCATAGCGCCTGCAAACTGCCTTGGAGGGCCAATCTTCTTGAGTAAAAGGGTGCCTGGCAGTTGGGCGATTACGTAGGCGACGAGAAACATGGTCGCTGCATTGGAGTAGTCTTGAGATGAGAGACGTAGTTCCTCAGACAAGCCTGCGATCTTTGCATTGGCGAGATCAGATCGTCCCTGGAATGGAGTTGTTTCGTAAGCAACGGGCCATCGTATGTGTTTTATTATCTTAGAGAAAGCCAGGATTCAACATACCATTGATGCAAAGAAGTACACGCTTGATATAAGCGGCAATATGTAGAGATCTATTTTCCATTTCAATCGGCGATGCTTCGATAAAGGGATGTCATCGGAGTCAGAATTTCCATTTTCTGTAGAGTTTGGGTCATAGACTGCATCCTGATTGGAAATATGCTTCAGTTCTATGGGTGTCGACGACATAATTAAAGTTCATTCAATTGTTAATCAATATCAGCGGCTTTTCCTGTATATTCGTAGGAAAATCTACAGTTTTACATATTAATATTATCGTCGGAGCCCTGTTGTTTCAACCATGCAGTCACGATAGTCTTGTCCCTCGGACATCTACAAGCGAATTTCGGTATCCAAGTAAGTCCCTCTATTTTGAATGTCTGGGGAACTCCTAAAGTGTGGGGAGATCGACGTTGCATGAGAATAATATGGGGTTGTCTTCATGGCTGTCGTATACATACTTCGGGGCCATGGTGGGCCCCCGAAGCGAATTTCGCTTGTCGTTGCGAGATTCGCTTCGGCGCGGTTTAGTTAACTATCTACGAAGTACTGCTCTTCCATACTCACCACAGTTGCATCTAGAGCTGACGCCTACAAATAGTACGCGAAGACGTATTGTGGCAGTGCTATCAGATTTCTCCAACCAGTTCTTACTCATGGCTATCAACATGACGAAGCCTTTGTCGACAGCCGACATTCCAAAACAGTTTCTCAAGACGGCCTTCCTGCTGGGCCATGTCCCTGTGAAGGCTCTGGCGTCCGACCCGCGTGTCTCCTATGCGATGTACATCCCTCCGAACCACTATGACACGGAATCTTCGAGGCTTCCGCTACTGGTCTCTGTACATGGCACCGGTCGCAACCTGTCTGGCCTGTATGGAGAAGAACTGGTTTCGTTCGCTAACTCAACGCCATGTGCCATCTTAGCCCCTCTATTCCCAGCTGGAGTTGACGGCCCGAACGACTTAGATTCGTACAAGACCCTCAGCTCTTCTACATTCCGTTCGGATCTAGCACTATTTTCCATGCTGGAGGAGGTGGCACAACGATGGCCAGGAATCCAGACAGATAAGATCTTCTTGATGGGCTTCTCTGGTGGCGGCCAATTCGCTCATCGGTTTCTCTATCTATATCCCGAGCGCCTCGCAGCTGTGAGCGTTGGAGCTCCAGGCAGAGTGACGAAACTCGATGATAGGAAAAAGTGGCCAGTGGGCATAGCAGATGTCGATGCGCTGTTCAATCGACCAGTCAACAAGGAACGCATTCGCCAAGTTCCTATTCAGTTGATCATCGGATCTGCTGACGATAAAGTCCATGGCGGAACGGAGTTCTGGGACTGGGTGCAGCAATTCAAAAAGAAGGACAACGACGGTTCGTTGGGGCCCATGACGCAGAGTCGACTTCAGAGTGTTAGGGAGCTGCAAGCCCTGTGGAAGGAAGATGGAATTGAAAGCGATCTGGAAGTGGTAGATGGCGTTGCTCATGAATCTGACAAGGTCAGAAAAGGCGTCCTACGATTTCTGGGACCGTTAATGGAGGCAGCATCTTCTAAGAAATAGGAAGCGAATAATAATCAAATAACTAATACAAACCATGAACTACTGTAAAGCAAAACAGGAACCTCGGTCTAAAAGATTTGTAACGCAGTATGGAAGATGTCTATGTACAGTACAACCAGTGGCGGGGATGGGATAAAGCCAAACAGCGCAAAGCCCCGGGGGCTTGGCGTGCCTAACGCTTTAACTAAACATCGATTGACGGAGTCTCCCGCTAGTTAATTCACTCCTCTACCTCATCTTTCGAGCGCCCACTGGTATTCTATTCACTGTCCACGGTAGCTGCCTGTTACTGATGAGGATAGCACTGATCTGGGAAGATGGAAGAAGCCGGAAGCCGTGTGAGAAGCAGAAATCCAGCCTCCAAACGCTCCTCCATGGCATGTACAACATGCCGACAAGTCAAGGTTTGCTGTCCAGTATTACCATTCTTATTCAGCATTGAGACTTTTCGTCCTAACGCTCCAGTAGTTGCGATGTGATGCAAGCGACCGCTTTCCATCACCATGTACGCGTTGCGAGAAGCAGCACCTTACATGTAAATTCGATGCCAAATTCAGAAGACAAAGGGTTCGGGGGTAAACCACGAGGCTGCTATCATCAAAACTCGTCTTGATTCTAATGCTGATTCCAGGTCGCTCCAAAAGCTTATGGAAGAGAATGAACGACTCCGTAATCTTGTCAATGCATCTGGGGGGCTGCCAGTCGAAGATACTGCTAATGTTGCCTTGCCGACGTCGTCTGATCCCCATTCATCAGTTGCCAAGCAAGTCCATAAAACCTGGTCGACGGCGATTGAAGAGCTCAATCTAGACAACGCTGTGATTCAAGAACTATTTGCCCAGTAAGTAAATTACCTCCACTTTTTTCAGCAGTCGGAAATTTTGCGTAGGAACTGACACATTTCGTAGCTTTTCTCACCATTACCTGCGACATCTTCCCATTCTCGACCTGGGAAAATCCGTTGAGACAACCCGCAGCGAGAGTCCGCTTCTATTCTGGACCGTGATTATCATTTCCATCAGGAAGCATCCCCTCCACGGTGCTCAATTTCAATATCTGAAAGGCCCCTTCAAGAGACTTCTGGCGGACTATCTTGTGGAGTCGATTCGCAGTATCCATACGATTCAGGCACTCTTACTCCTTTGCCTCTGGCCCTTTCCGGTTGCCAAACAGACCGATGATCCAAGTTGGGAGTACTGTGGAATGGCTGTTGCAGCTGTCTTGAAAATGGGCCTGGAGGACTCCCAGACTAGTTGGATCGATGCAAGTGAACCTCCCAGCGACAACCTCGCATGTAGACTTAAGACGTGGCTCGCATGTTTCATTGTCAGTACCACGTGAGTCTACCTAATACGTCTTATTTGATGCTGGTATAGCTGACACTTTCCGAAGTCTCAGTGCTGATCGAGCACTGCCACCACCAATGGGGGCAGTTTCCGCTATGGTTACCGGAATATGCGAACGTCTTCAAGGAGATATTCCAGAAGAGACCTTATTCCAAGTAGACATAGCCTCTTATTCAACCCGAGCAGCCGCCGTGCTGAAAACTCATAATTCGTGCTCACTTCAGAACTCTCTTATGGGTTTACTCGAACATGAATTAGATGCATTGGAAAGTCGGACGCCGCAATGCGTCTCTGTACCCATCCAAGTGGACCTTCTCGCAGCCAGGACTCTTCTATATGCGCTACCACTGCTTTCACGGACATCGGTCAAGCCTGAAATTGAACACCCAGATCCATTGGATAAAGCTGTCTGGTACAAAGGGCTCCATGTGTCTGTCCGCCTAGCCAATATATTCGCAGATTCTGCCCAAGAGGAGCGCTCCAGATCCAGCAGCGGACCCGACGAAAGAGTGACTCCTTACTATCCCAAACATTACTTTCGCGTCTTGGTCATGGCTGGAATGTATTTCATCAATTTTCTAGCCATAGACCGTGATATTCCAGCACATGAACGAACGCTTGCTCGTGTGCATATCGAAAAGGTTAGGGAGGCTCTTCTGTATTGGTCGCGCCATGAGATGGATGAAGAGGCGCGTGCAGCTAGAGTACTAGAATTGCTTGTTCACCATGTCGAGGTCCAGGATCCATCACAACAACTGGACGAGGAGCCCCAGGCGAAGCCACCGACAAGTGTGATCACAAATGCAATGAAGATGGCCGGAAAGTTCCGGCGCACATGGCACACATCTTCCCGAGAGCAGAGATCAGATACGTCCCCATCGTTGACTGGAAGCATGACAGAACTTCCAGGCGATGTGGATCCAACTTCTTGGACAGGATATGACGTGTCGGAATGGAACTCCTGGTTTGCTAACATGGATAATATCATGAATATGTTCCAGTCACCAATGACTGCCCTCCATATGAGTGACATATAATTGAGTCTACAACAGAACGGTGGGAGGATAACGGGTGATGCCTATTGAACAATGGTGTTTCGGGTGGAAGCGAATTTCGCTTGTCCGCTGCCGGTTGAAGCGATAGTCGCTTGTCCATATGCATTTACTTAATAAAGAGGCAGAAATGTGCCGATCATCGTGAAATTACAATATATCCAGCTCAAACTATTTTCGGAGATCTCTGGCATTTCTGCTGTGACCCGTCTCTGTTCGAATCCCAACTTTCACCATGTGCGCGCTACAAGATGACCGAGCAGGGACTCCCGATCCGCTATGTCAAATCGTCACGCCCGTCGGTATGCTCGGCTATGGCTTCAATGAAGAACATCTTGAGCATGGTCTGGAATTAGCTCACAGAATAAATGCTCCTACCGCAATAATTCTCGACTCTGGTTCGACCGACGGCGGGCCGTCCAAACTAGCTTTTGGATCAATGACCTGTCCTCGGGCTTCCTATGCACGAGATCTGCGCAAGCTTATCCGTTCAGTACAGAACTACCGTGTGCCATTGTTGATTAGCTCTGCAGGAGGTGATGGGAGCGATTCACACGTCAAAGAAGTCTTGGATATGATCAAGGAGATCTTGGACTCACCTGATAACGCGTAAGGCCAATTACGTATCCGAGATCTGTTTACCTCTGTTCAGCGCTGACTTTATGCAAACTATATCAGAAATTCAACGAGCCTCAAAGTTATCGCCGTATACAGCGAAGCCAGCCGCGATGTGGTCGTCGAAAAGTTTGAGTCTGGCAAGGTGTCAGGCTGCGGGCCTTGTGTGCCCCGATTGACCTTGGAGGATATCCAGGCAACACCTACTATCGTCGGCCAAATAGGGCCTGAGCCGTTTGTGCAGGCCATGGCTGCCCATCCCGACTTCGACATCCTCGTTGCGGGAAGGGCATATGATCCCAGTCCCTATGTAGCGTTCTGCGCGTTCCATGCATTTCGCCAGTCGTATCATCCAGTTCTCGAACTGAACCCTTACATTCTGGGTGGCTTCACTCATATGGGAAAGATTATGGAATGTGGTGGATTATGCGCAACACCAAAAAGTGCCTCCTCAATGGCTACAATCTACCCCGATGGCTCCTTCGATGTTCGACCGCTAGCTCCTAGCTCGCGTTGTACCCCGATTAGCGTTGCTGCACACGCTTTGTACGAGAAGTCTCGCCCTGATCATCTTCATGGACCGGGGGGATACGTCGATCTTACAAGAGCGACATACCTCGCCTTGGCAGACGAAATTAGCGTTCGCGTTCATGGAGCGAACTTTTATACGTCGAAACGAGACGGCTGTCCTTATACTATGAAGCTGGAGGGTGCTAAATCGACAGGTTATCGCACTATATTCATGGGTTCTTTTGGCGACCCTATTCTCATCTCGCAGCTCGACTCATTTCTTGCCACGGTAAAGGCGTATGTCACCAACCAGCATCTTTATGCCCAGGGTACGTGGTCCTTGGGGTTCCATATATATGGGCATGGTGGTAAGCCCAAGAAAGGAACCCATGAAGTATTCGTTGTTGGGGAGGCATCCGCTGAGACTCAAAACCTTGCAACCAGTGTTGCCTCCACCGCACGCATTGCATGCGTCCATGGCCCTTACGATGGTCAGAAAGCAACCAGTGGCAACTTTGGAATGGGCATTGGAGGAAAGATGGAAATTGAAATGGGCCCATGCGCGGAATTCTCGCTGTACCATCTTATGGATTTAGATGAAGGCCAAGAGGAAGCGATTGAGATTAAACGTGAAGGCAATGGGGCAGGGGATCAGAACGAAACTCAGGACGGAACTGCGACAAAGAAGTTTATTAGATGGGAAACGTTCTCTTTAGGGACGGGTCCTCGCATTGATAAAACCGAGATTCAATCTCCACCCAAGGCCAACGTCAACGGAGCGAGCGTACAGCTCAATCCTCCTCTTCCCTCTACAGCTGAAATCAAGTCAACAGTTGTCACAAGAGCCCCATGTACTCTCGGAGACATAGCCAAAGTTATCCGCTCCAAGAACGCAGGCCCGTTCGAAATCACGCTGGATGTCATGTTTGAAGATGAAGCTACTTACGAGAAAATCAAACAGTTGGGTATTCTCACACCCAACCGGATCGCAGAGCTCTATGACCTTTCCGTCGAGGATATCGTCTGGTGTGGTTTCTTTGATCCAGCCCTCGCATTCAAAGCCACCATTCCCCGTCGGTACAATGGCAAGAATGTATCATCCGGAGGACCCATGGAAAATGATGTGCATGGATCGCAGAAGTACTTTCCCTTGGCCAGCTTGCAGATTGGTGATTGGTGAGCTAGTCCATTGTATACACAGGACAATTGTATCGTATTTATTCATCCATCAATTAACTACAGAAGCGTTTCAATTACATAATAGAAACATTTGTGTACAGCAGGAAATAGGCTCTAGTTATCCTTTTAGTGGAATTATCAAACCGCTTCGCCTAAAGCTGAGTTGGTGTAGAGTTGATGGAGAGGGGCAACAATCGAGAAGCATATCGCAAAAGTGTGAGCAATGATGGATATGCATCGACGACTACTAAAGTGAATATCCACGAAGTGGCGCATGCTGGCGTCGGTTATCGCAGCCGCTGTATGGCTGTTTGACAGATAGGACAATGACCTGCCCAAATGATGCATGATAGATACGGCTGAGAAATGCTGAGTCTGTTACTTTCGGGGATTTTCCGCTGACACTAAGTGCTGCCTTCGTGGGGAAGCCTTGCATAGAGAAATGTTGGGGAGCTTTGCGGGGTTACTCAACTAGATAGCGACGGTTTACTTGGCAAGGATGGTGAAGATGGCTGTGATGCTGCGATCCGTTCGCAATTGGTCCTAATCTTGCAGATTCCTTGCCATCAAGATAGCAGGATAGTTAACTAGCAAGGGTGAGTTGAGAGTGCACAGACATCAAGTAAGTGGGAAACAGGCGGTAAATTGATTGGAAAAGTGCCGAAATGGAACAGAACAAAAGGGAAAAAGAAGTTGGAAATATGAATTATTCTAGATTCTGATTATGCTTATTGTTCAATATGTTCGACAATAAACACAGATTAGTGAGAGCGTACAGTATTGGGTGGCCATGTATTTGCAACCTCGCTCTTAGTGAGATTTCTCTTCGTGCAGGGGATACCTAATATTCTATCATCAACGAATGAGTAACTGAGCAATTGAAAGTCATACAACGCCATTTGGACCTTTGGACTTTGGCTATCGCAACTGCCTAAGCAGTCCCGCGAGATAACGCAGGAACGCGATAAATCTACCTTATAAGTCGATAACTAAAATTCGTCAGCATGAAGCCTAGCGCGAGTAGTATAGTGGTTATTATGTCTCACTCGTATTATATGGTACGATTATGAGAAGGTCGGGAGTTCGACTCTCCCCTTGCGCAGCTTCACTTTTTTGGTAATGCTTTTTTTTAAACTTCCCGCACCTATCTATCCCTGCTGTCCTATTTTTACCCGTCTCTAGCTAACTAACATTTGCGGGGTAAAAGTCGGTTGTACATACTTCTTATGAATCTTGCTTTAACTGGTGGATTTATTTTTATTTTCATTTTGCTTTTCTATCTCTGGAAAACTAATGAGGAGAGTTGTGCGCAAGACGCGCGATCTCTCTCTCTCCTCATTCCACTATTCTGGAAACGTCGAATGACAAATCCATTATGAAGACGGGTATTTACCGGATACGACATATTGCTTCTCTTTCTTGAGGCTGTTCAGGGTCTCATTGCTCAATTTCAAGGTGTCAGAGACAATTTGCTTCGGAACGTTGCCAATCCACTGGCCCAGCGAGATATCTACATTTCCGTTAGCTGCCGCAAACAAAAGGCGCGATAAATATATTGCTAACTTACCACTGAAGTGGTCTGCCTGCAACACTTCCAAAAAGATGAGGTCCTCGCTTCCTGTATTCTCGATGTAGTGACTGTTAGATTGTGGGAAGTAACCGACATCTCCGCCGTGATAGTCAAACGTGGTGGCTTGGTCAGGAGCAGTGAAAAGCGTTGCACGGCCCTGGCCAGATATGAAGAATGTCCACTCGTCACTCGACGGGTGCCAGTGAATTTCACGCATCGCACCGGGCTTGACCGTCACGACGGCTGCGGAGAAACTGCTAGCGATGGGGAAGGTCAGAGGGTCGACGATCTTGACGCTACCCCCAGCAACTTCGTGCGCTGGCTGTTCCGAAAAGTGGTACGAATAAGACTGTGACTGCGGAACGACACCCGCAGAATTCGTCACATTCTGAGCTTCAATGTCCTTTGGAGCAGGGGTTCCGGGGAAGATGTAAAGTTCATCATCAGGGAGATCTTTGAAGGCCGAAATAGGCACCTCTAGATCTTTTGCCAGAACCTCTTTCTAAGGATGGGTTAGCGCTACACTTACTTTCTTACTATGAGGAACTTACAGGCTGATGGAGGAAAACTTCTGTGGCAAGGAACGTGTTGTCTTCAGAGAAATCACCGTCGTCGAAGACAAGAAGGAATTCCGTCCCATTGTCAAGAGCTTGGATAGAGTGAGGCACGCCACTACATATGGAGGTTAGACTGGATCTACCAAAACTGGTGACAGGGTTACTTACGGTGGAAAAAACCACACATCACCGGCACCAACGTCATCCACAAACGTTTGACCGTCTTCATTAACGGCCTATCATAGTTAGTTCTAGATCAACTCGCTTGGGAACGTACTAACGTACCTGGATTCGAACAGATCCGTTCAGAACGAGGGACCATTCCGAGGCGACATGCCAGTGGAGCTCTCTGTACGCTCCCGCTTCCAGCCTCATATCTACCCCAGCCATCTGCTTTGCATCCGGCATCACATCGGTGTTCTGCTGGCGGGCCCAGCCAGATTTTTCAATACCGAGTCTGCATTTATTACTTAACTCCGAGAGCTTAATAGTAGTGACATAACTACTTACCTATTGTGACTAAGACCTATACAACGAGTATTAGCCTATCCTATCTCCCGAATTGAGGATTGAAACTTACCCATTGGCCACATCGCATTGATAGTTGCCCCATTGTCAGTTGCTGGGGGTGCCAACTTATCGCTGTTGATTTTGTCGTAGTAGTAGTTCCCTGCAAATACAACTCAGTTTCTCTTGTACCAATATAATTTGTCGGCTGTACTTACGAGGGCCAGGATCCGTTCCACCTCTGTCTCCACGAATTGGCTGCGGATTCTTACTGTTTTCGAAGTTTAAGTAAGGGGCGACATTCGCATCGTCGTTCTGTCCGGGAACAGGTGTATACTGAATGTTATCGGTATCCTCATCGTTGAGGGTATTCGACGCGGAGTAGCCGACAAGACTCTTCGAACCTCTCAATGGAGGATTACTTCCACTGCCAGCAGGTGCGCCATTGACGCAGTGGAGAGTAGCGAGCAGCGCGGAGGTAGATAAGAAGGTGTTGAGTCTCATTTTGTACGGATAGAGTTGATGCCTAGGAAACAATGGCTGGGAGCGCGACGGACAAACTTGGGAGCGCGACTATTCAATCAAAAGAAAAACAAAGAAACAGCAGGATCGTCGTCTCCTTTTATGGCCCCGAAATAAATGGAAGGAATCATCAAGGGACATTGACCAAGACCTTGACCGCGTTTCTCCTCACGACGCTTTGTCCCTTCTAGACAACCATCTCCATCGATGCCCCTTAGGATAGGAAGCTTCTCCGCCCAGTAAGCGTGATTAGCTATCGAGTATGACACAATAAAGCTATTGCGGATACTAGGTATTTCGAGCTACATCTGCTAGGGCAGAAACGGTCAATATTCCGACGTAGTAGCGAGCATCGGATTGGAGATGTACGCTGTAACTGGCTTGCTAATGATACAATCCGGTTCTTGTTTTATCCACCGGTGATCAATTATCCTAGTACTTTCGGCAAGTAACTTGCGCTGTGAGATTTAACTTGCAGATGCTCTTCATAGGTAACTTATACTTTACCGTACGTGGAATATGTTAAGAGCGATCATATGACAGCCTTGTTTGATAGGTAGACGTCAGGTCTTAGCTTCGAGTTTCATTCAGCCCAATGGTGGTGGACCTCTAGCGGGGAACCTTTACCTAGTCCAAAGAACGCTACGGAGCACGAGAGCTTTCGATTATTGAAGAAAACAGTTTGTTTAGTGGAGACCACGAGGATCTGGATAGCATACTTAGCCGGTGGTGAAGCTCAAGCTTTTTAGCCACTTGGTGGCTTTAAAGCTGGACTGCTGATCTTAGACATTATAGGGATAGATAGCCGTTGCGACATCCAAGTTCCGGCCTTGGCCCTATATGATATGCCCTATTAGAGAGGGGCGCATTGTGACCGGGGCAGCCGATCCATGTCCATGTTCTTCCTTGGTGCTACCGTTCGGCCGAAATACGTTTCGTCTTCCTGGTATTCAACCCCGCATGAGGAGAGACGAAGTGCAGCAAAAGATGATGATCTGCTCCGCTATCTATTCATAGCACAACCCATACATACCATCGCTACACATCTTGCTCGCAGGGGCGTTGAATTTCCATTTGAACGAGAAGTCAGTCAGAACAAGGAAATCATACCTTCCGATACTGGAGTAATTTCTAACTTGAAATATATGATTGATTTCGTCGGTTCTATGGTGGAAACTGAGTACCCCATTCGGACTTAATGCCGATTATTTCTGAGAGCCGACTACCCACACTGGGGTAATGTACTATTGCTAGCTACAGGACTAGTTGTCGTGGACCGAGTCTTCCGGTACGTACTATGGTCGAGAAAAGAAGTTCTAGAGCGCCTGGTTAGCATCGGAGCCAAGGTCTCAGAAGATGTGACTAGGGGTGATGGTTGATGCCAATTGAACACGCACTAATAATACGTTGTGATACTTGTTAAAAGAAGTATCCAGTAACCACGGAGTTTGCATTTCCAAAATCTAGGTATCTATCTCTCCACCGATTTCTATGGAAGGTGAGGCGCTAATTCACCACCTCCTATGGTAGAATTAATATTGGGTCCTGATCGGCGTAATCTATACGATTTTAAATATCTGGATAGTTTTGATACTGAATATGGTACCATAACGACCCACACTGACTGTCAAGTTCTATTGGATACGGAATCTTGCTGATCCGATAAACCAATATTAATTCCCAGCCACATAAGTCCCCAAGTCACGGATCAGTTTTAATACAAACCCATACTGCTGGTTGTGAGGAGACTAGATGAGGATCTGGCATTAATCGAACGTCGAAACGACGAGCAAAGGTTGCATCGCGGTTGTAGATGCCCCTGGCGATACCCCAATATATTGCAGCATAATTGGATACATCCCCTCATGCATTAGATCGTATGTAGGGCTGGAGATATTAGTTCCTGCACATGGAGAGTGGGCACTTATATCACTGGTTCTGGAAAAATCGGGGAGAAGCTTGTCTGCTTACTATAATCGCAAGCTTGCATGTTCCATGGAATATCGAGGGCATGACCATGGAGAGAAAGGCCAGAAGATGGCTCTACACGTGATTGAAAGTCAGGCTGAAGCTTTGGCCCAAGACTCTACCATTGATGACTACAGCAAGGCAGAACACCGAACCAAGGTCACTGCACAAAGCCCGGTAATTTTGCCATCAACATGTCCTCGAGAGATCCCGAGCCATTAAATTACTTGCGTTTATCTTTCCAGGATGTGAGTTATTCTCCCTCCGTGACAGCCCGACTGCCGTGAAAGAGCTATCCTGATCATCTGATGGCTGCCAGAGGGGAAAGAGCTGGTCAAGTGCTTGTATTCTCTAGGAGTCTATGAGAGAGCGAGCTCCAGCTCCAGCAACTATCTAGCTATATAGCTGTGCGCTAGGCTAGGCCCTAGGGCCCAAGATCATCCAAGCAGGAGAAGTCTTCGAACGTCAGTGCTGCCATCGGAAGCAAGGCTCCGAATCTTCTCTCGTTCTTGATAAATATTATGGATGTCTTCAGCATTCCCCGATGCATACAGGATCCTAGCAATAGCTGCATGCGTGTTTAACAGAACCTTGCTTGGCAAAGGACAATTGAAACCGGTGTGGTTCTCGAGTTTTATCAACCGCTCATTGTTTGCATTGAGGGTGGGTAAATCACGACATAGACCGCTTGCAAACCCCGGATACATCTTGACTTTGTAGGTGTTCTCATCCTCCTAGTTCCGTTAGTATAATAAGTTTTATATATACAGATCTCATGGTACTTTTGATTAAACACATACCGTCGATTCGAGGGCCAGATCGAGGCTGCCAAACCCATCATGAACAGCAGAAAGCATAGTCATGGCATTCGAAGGGTGGTTCACATTGTCAGGTCCTATCTCTGCGATCTTGAGGACATCAGGGAAGAAGAGGTACAAAGTGGTCCAGAGACGCGCAACGTTTCTTTCCTGAAATCTTGATTTAGGAATTTTCCGATCGCTTAGATAACAGATACTCACCTCATCACCGCCGTAATTTTCAAGCGAGAACGGGATAATATGCGCAAGCTCCGTATTCATAAGGCGACCTTCAAGCATCTCCGAAGAGAACTTGCCGCGTGCTGATTTATCAAAATACCCGGTAACAACGCAGCGATAGCTATCTCGTTTAAGGCATAGAGTTTTCAGCTTTGGTTGATCTCTCCGCGAACTTGACTGGATCATCATAGAGGCTACTTCTTCAAATGTAATATCAATACCCGACTCCTGAAACGGTGAATGTGTTACTGAAGAAGACAAGCAACGGGCTTTCACTATAGCAAGAATAATCTATTAGCAAGTTACTAGGCCACAGAAGGAGGAAGGAAAGGAGAACATGGAAAGGAAGCAATAATATCCTAGTATTATACATACTTGGAATAAGTATAGCTGTGCACAGATTAATGGCACACTCGTAGAGAGTGCTATCATCTTTAGAATCAGCAATGAACTTGTTGAGGATCCGCTTGCCGTCAAAGGATAAGTTCTCGACAAAGCTTGTCAGAACTCTGACTGTATCATCGGAATTTGACCGGGGTATGTATGACGACAGCTTGTTTCCAGCGTTCACTTCATTCAAATGCAGCTCTTCGAAGTCTGATGGTACTGAGGAAAGCGAGTTACTCAACGATATAAGAGCTTCGATAATGTCCTCCTCCATTTTAATACAAATTTGGACGATGCTAAAGATCTGAGAATACAGAACAAGAAGATGGATTTCGGGTCCTGGAGTCCTCCTAGAGCCCTGTAGGCATCCATGGATTGACCTGCCACATTCCCAATTCACTCTAGGCTTTCCCGAACTGCGCACTAATAATTAGAGGTGAATAGCTGAAGCTCTTCCTTCTTTGGATTCATTTTCGCGTCCCGCGAGGAAGCGTTACTATCCTCGAGTAGTCGCCGGGCTTTTTCTCCTGGTGCATGATAGCGATCACGGAGCCGCATTTCATCGATTGCAGCTTCAGATTGGGCAAGAGCGGGCTCCGACGAATGTTCTTTTTTGAGATAGTCAATAGCCGGACTCTGACGAGAGGTCTGAGAATTATCCTCTTCGCGCAGGATCATCGAAATGGTACTAGGCACCTGGTCAAATATGATGAGTTTACGTTTGGCGCTTCGATGCGTTACCTCCTGTCGCAGTCAAATATCTCTATACAAGCCAACATTAGTTTAGTTCGAAATTAGAAGATATATATGTTCCATCTTCTGTCACCCGCAATCTTCTGCTGCTTAACCTGTGGGGGGTGGATATCAGCATTCTTTTCCTACTCAATCCCGTCGACGAACAAGGAAACCTCGTTATACTAATACGATTTGAGCTTCTCAGCGAGGCGAGGGTTGAACTCATGAACTTCCACATGGTATTTTTAGCAGCTTGATCTAGTATCAGAACAAGGCGGACCTCTGAGACTGAAACCTCCAGAATCCACGATTTTATCGTTCGATTTTTCACGATGTGGCGGGGCCAAATTTGATGATCTAATACAACGAAAAGAGCGGACCTGGAATAAGAATAAACGTCGGGCTGTCGACATCATACTCATCATGCGACCTGGTCTTGACTGTTGTGATACTTCATAACAGTCAAGACCCTGGGTTACTTTGATTCAGGGGCTGAAGATTCAACTGGGACGTAAATCGTTGAGCGTTCGATTCAACGGTAGCATATCGATTTGACAATGTCGCCTTCGATACAGAGCGCTTCTCTGACGAACTATCCCGATCTCTGAGTCTTGACTTTGGAATAATATTTCCTTTACACGGGGTATCTTGGAGATCGAGGTGGCCACATTTCCATCGGAAGGGGCTTGATTTGAGGTCTCGTCTACCCAACTTGATTTTATACCCAATAGCAGTATCTATAATTCGATCTCCTGGCGGATGATTGACCTTGAAGATGCGTATCTTGATCGGACACCGGAGCAGGCTGCAGCGGAGAGCCTTCCAACTCCGAGTCGTTTGCGCATTCATGGCCTTAGTGTGGCAGTTGACAAATAGGAACATGGGCGACTCCCCGTATTTGCTTTTACGTTTTGGGGCAAGCCAGATGGGCCCAAAGGCCCTTGGTATTCCCTGACGGAGAATATAGACCTGGGGCCCGTGGCATCTCTACAAGAGGCCACTACACTAATTATGGCCTAAATTGTGTTATCCAGTTCTAATAGTAAGATCGAATTTCGTCCATTAGTATTACCTAAAATACCTTAAGGAAATACTGGTATATGCATAGCGTAGTGGCGTTTCCTCCCAGCCATTTAATCTCTCAGGTGTCTTAGCCTGCGCATGTTCATAACACAACTCCTTCGATTGCAAGAATAGCGTCAGATATCCATATCTATCCTCTTTCATTGTTTCGACCATGTCTACTCGTCCCCTTGACCTACCATATGTACAGGCGAAAGTTTGCTATCCGCATGGCCTTTTGTTTCATTCTCTCATCGCTCTACCGATTACTGCACTGGCAGCGACTTCAGTGAAAACTATCTCCCATATCTAGGCTTGAAGCTACATTGTTTGTCCGAATTAGTTGCAAAAAGCATTTGATATCTCCTTTTCTAGTAGTGGCTCAGTCCAGAACATATGACGTCAGGAAGCCGCGTCGATTTCGGGAGTCCCCACTAAAGGCAACATTGTTAATGATATTATTATTAGAGAGGGATGGAAAGTTTTGAAGAAACATAAGTGCCTAAATCTTCTGTTGGAGGTCCTAGGGCATTCTATGGTAGAGCTTTCTCCAGCCCGCTGAGGATTAGTCAGCGACAGAGTTAACTAGTTAACTAAGTTAACTAACTAAGTAACTACGTTAGTTATAGTTAAGTTACCTATAGCAGCTAGAGAACCTGAGTACCATACATAATATTAGGTAACATCTGGCCAATAAAAATGAGGGTAGAAATAGAGGAAAATAATACATTAATAATAAATAGTAAGGAAAAGAAAAAGATAGCTAACCTGTAATTTGGATCAAGTGCCAAGGCCTATCACATAACTGCCAAGTCCATTACCTCAGCAATTTCGAGGCGCCCGACGCTAAAATGAAGGCTAACCGAGCTGCAACCTGAGAGAATCTCACTAGATAGAATCCTCAATCAAGCATGTTCGTTCGACCTAGCTGCTATGAGGTCTTCCTTTCATCTTCTTTCAATCCAAGCATCCATTGGATCGAAATCACACAGATATTCTTATGAACACTAGCAATCCGTTGTTTGTGGCCCAAGAGGCCGTATGCTTCTACCCAATCAGCACAATTTACGACTCGTGCCCGCGCTATCTGTATTATGCCCTGCTCTTTGTTTCAATTTGCACAAGATGGACGGGATGGTTGTTCCTGACTCTATTGAGTACTGCATCTGTCTACGCAGGCACAGCAGCAATTGAAGCGTTCATTCTAGTATCCAACCCGCAGAAGTTTGCCGAGCCGTCCACTGTAACGATTCCCTCCGTTGCAGATAATACGACTCTACTCAAGGACTTCCCCCAGATAGTGACGGGGAAGAACTCGGTTCCTATTTCGCCAGGAGCACTGGAGCTAGACGGGGATGCTGTGCTCGCCATCGTCGTGACGGGCTATCTCGTCTTTCTACCTCTGCAGTGCTATTCGCGAGTTCTGACACAAGAGAGAGCCCGCAATTTACTTTTCGGTCTTTGGAATCTGCTGATGCTTGCGGGCGGGATCTCTGCGCTTGTCTACTCAAAGCAAAAATCCAAAACCCCTCTACAGTATATGTTCTGCTATCCCGACCTGCCACCCTTCGACCAAACTTCTAGCGATGGATGGCAACCGTCTTGGCGTAACTCGACTTGGAACGAGAGCGTCTGGAGTACATTTTCTGATATCAATAAATGGGGCAGGATTGGAGACATTTGCTTCAATCCATGCTTCAACTCCAGTCAGATTCTGCGGCAGTCCACCACCCTACAGTCATGGGTCGCAGCTGCGGATTCCGAGCTTGATCATCCGCATCGCTTCATCGACAAAATATTCTACTCCAAACGCTACATTTATAGCTTGGTGGGCATTAGCGTTCTTCTGAATTTCGTACATCTCATCTTTCGGTGGTTACCATACAAGAGCTATATTCCTTCGAAGAATATCAACGTCATTTGGCGGGAACGAAAAGTGACGTTCAACAATATGAAGACAGATCTTGCCAGCACATTCTCCAACTGCAAGGCAGAGCTTGAGCTTGAAAAAACCACATGCGCCTCGACTAGGAAAAAAGAGACCTTTTGGAGGCGACTGCGGCCGGCTTTTACTTGCCGCTTCATGATGATACTTATCCATGTTCTAGCTGACGGTCTAATCCTGTTTGGAATAGTCCTTAGTATGATCCTCAGTCCGTTTGCCATTGTTGCTTTTGTCATCTGGATCGAGTGGTGGATACATAATGATGGCCCATCGCAGGAGCATCCCCAGCAAGTCGGTCAATGGTCTTACCTAGTTGGCATCGCTTTACTCATAGTGTCAACCGCGATACTGGCGCTCAAGCATCGGATTGCATCGGACAGCGAGCTAGAAAACGAGATATCCAGAACAAGGGAGACCTTAGCAAAGTTGGTACGGATGAGAGAGGCCCGCACGGCGCCTGAGACTGAGCCAATGGCATCGATTCCAGCGACTATTGCATGAAATTCTTAGTATCTGCAGAACATATGTACAAATACAATTTGGTTTCTGTCGTCCGCATACGAATTAGAGCCTATATAAGTGAGAAACCTGCCTAGAGTACACATACGACAGTTGACAGCGAACGCATTGCCATACGCCCACCGATTTGACACTGTAACTAAATTTACGGGCACACAGGTAGGTTGTATACTGCAGCTACTGCCGCTCTTGTTTAGCAAGTCTTCCTGCTGTACCCCACCTCTCCCGGTACTGCCGTTTACATTATGTCGTTGTCGACTGCCGTAAGATTTGTATTGTATTAAATCATAGATGCGGCTGACGTGCAAAGTATCTCTCGCTCGAGACGCCGATGGTATCTATTCTGGCTTAATGGTGCCCCGCTAGCTCGAAGACATATCTGTGTCGGACCTGAACTTATCTGTGTGGCTGTCACGGTAAGTCGGAACAGCAATATAACCAAATACCACTCATAGATGGACTGTATGTTTTTACAGGCCTGTACTTAGCCTCGACAGCAGAAATGTCACGCTTTACTTGCCGCCATCGTCCTGATCACTAGTGCTTGTATCCCGTCAACCACATTTACTATCATATTTCCAGTTTTTCATGATGACATTTCTAGATTTCCCCTTTCCATTCCTCACAGTAATACCTGCGGCACAGTTCTTCGACTTTGGTGTCTCAATATGATTGTCTTATTGAACAGAGTTGTATTGGACGATGTCTAATGGCAAGACCTGATGGGGAGCATTACTTCCAATAAATTTATGTTATCATCATATGAGGCTTACTTCACCGAGTTGTAATAATAAGGCGTTCAACGGTTGCCGTGTGCGAAGTTTTTCTAGATTTCGCCGGTTCATTAAACCAGATATTGGAATGAAAAGAATTATTGGTTAAGTACAGTCTACTACTATTCCCATCAGGACTGTGCAATCAGCATCAGTGAAAGAGGCATTAACATCTTGACGAAAGTTTCGCTCAGACATATGCAGCCTCCGAAAGATACAGATTCCGGTTCCGGATAGAAGGAACAATAATAGCAGACGAAGCTGCTCAAGCACGGACACACAGAGAAACGAGCTGCTCTTCGGGCTTCACTTCTGATCCCCGAAACATTGTAGCATACTGTTGCCTAGTTATACCTCGTATTATTGTCTTTGTATTTAATCACCAGCCATCACATATCAAGCCAACTTTAATAGAACGAGCTCTGCCTCTTATACAACAGTGAGACACGTCAACAGATAATCTCGGTAAAAGGGGATTCTCATTCGATGGCTGAATGTGCAAAATCTGCAGCTAAAATCACAAAAGGAGGTTTATGCTGATCTCAAATCCAAAAAAGGTCTGTAGCTTTCCCTATGAGGAGACGGTATGAGCCGCTCAAACTAGGTAAATTGAATGCACTACACTCTTATTTCTCAATTTCCTCAACACAGCAAGTGCCTAGTCAACGATCTCGTATTCGGAGACTCAATAGGTAAATGATCGCACAGGAAGGAAGAGCCAAGCCTCTGGTGGCGGCTGTAGCTCTGGGCACTCGCGGCGGATAGGTCCACGATGTGAGGATACTCACTGGCATCTACAGCCGCACTAGACTAAGTGAGGGACCGTCCTGCGAGCTTCGAGAAAAACCGTGAGGAAGGCACCCAATTAATGTTTGGCAGGAAACCGTTCCTAGTATACTTGGCTAATTACCAACGTTAGCGTCCGGTTTATGCGCCAATCCCCCCACACTTGGATCGAAGTAGATCCCGCATAGGCCGTGTACGGTATAGAGTAGGATTGATGCGGCTCTTTCTGTCATCAATGGCTATAAATGCAGGTGGTGACCAAAATGTTTTTCTTAACTATCTCTTCAGATCAAAATTCCGCGGGCCCTTTCTCACCCTGCACTTGGAGACAGATCATCTGCCTCATTCATCCTACAGTCTCACAGATAAAGTGAACGCGACATATCACACATCATGAAGCTTTACATGACCCTTCTCCTCCTCCCTATGGCTGCGTTGGCCAATGACTCCCAGGCATTCCACAGACAAAAGGGTAGTGCCCCCAGCTTGCGCAAAGCAGTACAGAAGTCACTCGAGACTCGTCAGAGTACTGGCAGCGACTACTGCAGTGGCCCAGGTGTCACCTGTCAAAGCTGTTTCGGCTCAGGGTACATTCAGTGTCCTGGCGATTCCTTTACCTGCTACAAACCTGGCGACCCTGAATACGGCTCTTGTTCCGGAGGAGATAGCGGAGGCAGCGATTCTTCTTCCTCCGGCTCTGATGGTGATACAACCACCAGTCCAGAATATGTACCTAGCTCGACGTCTTCATCTTATTCTCCAGCGAGTTCCTCGTCCGGCAGTGACTACTGTTACGGAAAGTCTTGTACGGGTTGTTTTGGTCCGGGATATCTTGACTGTCCTGGAGACTCTACCTACTGCTACAACCCAAGCGATCCTGAATATTCGACATGCCCTAGTGGCACCGGTTCTTCTGGATCGGCATCATCGTCTGGAGCATTTCCAACCGTAGTTGGGAGTTCGACGTCCTCTTGGTCATTTACCGACTCACTCACTCCATCCTCAACCCCTTTTACGACTACAGATGGAGGATCTGAGCCAACATCGTCTTCAGCTATTTCCGGTGATAACTCGAGCGGGGCGACGACTACCGGCTCTTCAGGCGTCGCAGAAAGTAATGACGGCTCAGTAGTGATTCCGATGTCTTGGAACATTGGTGTGGGTGCTATGGCCATTGTAGCAATCTTCCTTTGATCTGAACATAGTCTGAGACTTATGGTAATATACCATGGAGATGGGTGGGAGTGAAAGCTTGTCTTTGCCTTCCAGTTAGGTTACATTCGCTTCGTGGGATGAGGGAATTTATCTGCTACTGCTATCCTGAAAGGACTAATGGGTTAATAAGTATCTATCAATGTCATGTATTTGTTCGAGCACTTTTCAAAAACTGTTTCGGTCTATATGCCACTCTCAAGATATAGAAATGATATGCGCCGTAGCCATATAGAGCAAGAGCACGTAGTGTGACTCAAGGTTTACCAAATTGCAACCCGTCATACACGGGAGCAGATGAAAAATGGTGAATAGACCCCGTCTATGATCTCTACTTGTGTGGTTTTCAAGTAATAGAACTGCCTGATTGGCCTACTGTGCTTTGTTGTTGTCTAATATCTATTAAATCGTGACCAAAGGCGTGTTTTAGCTATTCGATTTAAGTTGCTCTACCCGAGAAAAGGAAGCACTAAACTTTAATATAGCACTAATTCTGGCCTGCTTGCAGATTGTTTCCAGTTAATCATTAGCGCATATACGTTAATGCTAAATGGCGTTGGGGGCCATATTTCTCAGCTCGTAATCACGCACTGACCTACTTGTACAGCTGAGCCACCTCGTGTTTGATGGTCTATTTATCTTACACATAATACGGGGTAATATATTTTGGCTGAAAAACTCTGCGCCCTGCAGCATACTAGTAGTGGCAAGCAGACTAGGTTTCAACATCTTTAGCGCGGAGCCCATGCTGAGTGAATGATTTACAACTTGTGGATATACAAATAAGAGGCCGTCTGAATAAACGAGCCCCAGAAGTGTCTGAGCCACAGAAATCTAAGATAATTAAGCGACGAAAAATAGTTGTGATAGTTTTGGATTTATTCCTAGCCGCTGCCTCTGGCAGGGAAGTCGAATACTCCGTATATATACTATGGATGTGTATTTTGCCCTACACTTTGTACTCCTAGCTAAATAAGTCCATGCGGACGGTACCGAATCAGCTGAACAAGGTGATGATGGATTGGAGGGCGTCAAAATACATATTGTGACACAATCTCCGGACCCAATAAGTATACCGCAACATCGGCGCAGCACGTTAAAAGCGACGCTAAATGTTCCCGTGGTCACCAATTATATTGTTCGGTGGTTATAAGTCCTTGAGCCTTCAAGTTCCATATACCTTTGCACTGCCTGAAAGTGACACTGGTTATGTAATTGTCGTGTGCGATGCGGATAGCTTCAAACCTTGAGAAATGGACTGATTGACGTTGGAGTTCACTGGATGTTCGGGTATATCTATTCCCTTTTCCGGGTGGTAACTCTAGCGGTGATCTTTACGCAGTCTCTGCCGTGACAGAAGCGTAGCGTAATTCATCTCGACTGTATTCTTAACCCAATAATAAAGGCTTGCTGTCCTGAATATATGTGAAAATTGAGGATCGGCAATGGCTTCCTGAATCTGTTCGCAAAGACCGATACGTGCCATCGCTTCTTTCGGCTCCATATCCTCATATGGCCGTGTCCACAGATCAGAGATATGCGAAGAGACGTAATCCATAAGACAGCTTGGGCCCTGCTCTGGATCCGCGCGATCCTTATATCGCTGAAAGATTTTGACCGCTGTGGATGGCTCGAATCCGATCCATTCCAATGCTGCAACACTCTCTTGCTCCATGGGGATATCGGAGATGTAGCTTCTGTTTGGATAGAAACCTCGGAACGAGAACGTCACAGACGGTGTGGATGAGGACGAAGCCGATGGGATTGGCGGTTGATTAAGCGCCAGAGACATCCTGGGTCTTCCAGCGGTAGATGCTGCTCGCTTCCGGTTTCTGAAGATGCCCGTTCTTTCGAGACGTTTGATATCTTCTGGAGTGAACAAATCGGTGGCCTTAAAGGCACTACGAGGTTGAAGTGCCATGGTGATTAGGGTAGAGTCAAGGACAGAGCAAAATGGCGGAATTTAAGGAACAATGCTTCTATCTTGATGGAAACAGCAAAAGGGAGGAGTTTGACTAAATGTGAGCTGGAGGTTGGATCAGTAAATAAATACCGCAGAAAGAATAGAAGAGACTGAGAAGGATTGATGTAGTAAAAATTAGAGGTTCAGACGATCTGTCTCTAGGTTAGCCATTTTTTATTACTGATTGGGGGATTAGTCGGTCTGCCTTTTTTTATCCATTGGTACGAACAGTTATATTCCTGAATTGAGTAGTGTATGACTCTAGAATAGGACTAATGCCTAAAGCATAGGGTGATCACCAAACGTAAGTATGGCTCATACTCTTTCGATCACGCCGCATAGATATCCGTGGTTTACCATTTTGCCGGTCTCTCGAATGGTATTAGTGTTTTTCAGGCAACAATTGTTCTATAGGCGCGATTTAAAGCTTATTTGATCTCGATATGTATATGAGACTAAATTATTATTGAGTTACATGCGTTAATTCTAAGACCACGTAGACTAAACCGGACCAATCCTAGTCATACTCCTGCCTCTCTCCGCTCAAATAACTATACAGAATACGCTCAACAATCACAGTAAGAACATAAGTAAGTTTAAGTCTATATTGTAGCATGAAATATCCTCTCCATTGTTGCTAGCGCGTCAATGCATCTTATCATCAATAAGTAGTTCATGTTCTTCATCCACGAAATCACGTACGTCGAGCGATGGATTGCTTCCTTTCCTTCTTTCCAGTAATAGGAGACCAATCCTGCTTCCTCATCCACTCTTCCAAGCTCGTGGTAGGACAGTCTATTCCGGCCTTTTTCAGATACATCAGCGACAAGTTCGAGAAACAGGTACGTCCGTAAGAACAAGATAAAAGCAAGCAACATACCTCTCTAATCTCATCTACACCCCACAACGACCCATCTCCACCATCATACCCCGGATCAGAAGAATAGATAAACATGTCTGCCAGTTCCCTCGCGTACTCTTCGTCGGGAAGTGCATTGACCATGTCCTGTAAGCTGATCTGCTTATAGCTCGCGGGGACTCGATTAATCTTGCTCCAAAGGTGCATGTACTCGGTCCAGCTGCACATCGAACCGGCGGCCATGTAACTTCTTCCCGGTGGGAGCTGGGAGATGGCGTAGACGAAGTTGCCCGTGTCGGCATTCACGTCCACATGGGGGACGGGTGCATCTGGGGAGGTAGGGAAGCGCATTTGGATCGTTCCGTCGGGAAGCTGAGTAGTCGTTAGTTAAGTATGAAACAGATCTTGAAAGCAACATGAGCTAAGAAAAGAGAAATGAGAAAGAAAAAGGGATACCGACCTTCGCAAACCACAATTCCGGAGCCAACTTCCAACTCGACATGAAAAATCCCGTCTGCACACATGACATCTTCCTTGCCAGTCCTGGATATTTATCTCTGACATACCGCGGAAACACATCTGCCTTCGCATCGAAATGATACAACTCGTTCAGCCTCCCCCCACTACACTTTCTCGCATGGCTCAATGTCGAAGCAATGAGACCAGTGTCATCTAGACTGTCGACTGTCCGTGCTGCCGCATCTACAATATTCTTTCCCTGGCGTAGCTCGACGTTATATGCATACCGACGAGGTGAGATACCCGCATTGGCTGCCCGCCGGCGGCTGTCCGGGCGGAAGAACGGCTCCCAGTAATTGGTGACGCTGAAGATGAGATTCGCACCGGAAAAAGCACGGATAAGGCTCTCACGGTCGTCTAGGTCGGCATGGAGGATCTCGATGCCTCGAGCGGAGAGGGCTTTCGCGGTGGGCGAGGCGGGGTTACGGGTTAGGCCGCGGATGCGATAGTTGGGATCTTGCAAAAAGCGAGAAGCGACTGAACCGCCTTGGTTGCCGGTTACGCCGACGATGACGAGGAGTTTCTTGGGCATTTTCGTTTGGGGTTTAATGAAGGATCTAATAATAGTTATAGTAAATCGTTTCGTGGGGGTTTAGAGGGTGTTTGGGTGAATTGAATCCTCATTATTTTTGTCGGGTGGGGTATGAGAAAAACCGTTGATGCTTTTTCCGTTGAACTGATGGCGTGGTGGAAAAGTAATTAAATGGAGGGGGATCTACAAGCTGCATAGCTTGACTGGCTTCTAAACTAACTGGCTAGTGGTGATTTTTCATTTTTAGAATGCTTCACGGTAACATACTTCCTCTTCCGGTAAAAGAAGCTAAGTATTCGGGATTGGTGGAACCCGGAGAATCTGTGCAATGGGATAGCATCGGAGGTTTAGCCAGTCAGGGTATAAACTGAAATGAAGGGCGTCTTTCGTTCTGCAGAGATATCGAGTTGTTGAATTAGTTTTCGTGTAATGTGGGCGGTTTACAACTGAGCATGTGACTTGATTATATTTTGATAGTTCAGAAGTACAGTACATACATGTTCTCATTAGTGCAGCCATGCAATGTAATGACGCAGAAGTTATACTATACACGAATCATACCCAAAATTACAGGACAACATGCAATGTCTATATGCAAAAAGAACAGACAACGGGGTATCATATCACATCGGCTGAACGCCTCTCGGAATGCGGCATGTCACTTTTACATCCTCTGGCGCCGTTTTCCATATAACGTCTCTCACCTCCTTACCCACCTGGTCAATCATATCTAGTGCCCAGATAACATCTAGATGCTCATACTCTTCGATGACCTTGGCGTGGACAACGTTCACATGTGGCTCCCGACCGTTTTCTAAGCGTCGCAACAGGCGACGTCCGTCGACTAAATCGTCGGATCCTGCGACCCAGACGGCGAAGGGACAAACCCCAGGTCCGTACCAAGCACCATCAGCACGTCCCTCGCCATCGCATAGACCGCTTGCGTATCTGTGATCCTCAATCTCTTCGCGAATTCCATCTTCCTTCGTTGCCAGAATACATTTCTGCTTGGCGAAGCAGTCCCGGCCGAGCCACCACCGCATACTCTCCGCGCTAACATAGACGGGGGAGAATTGAAACATACGATCGCGCAGACCACGGTCCCAGCGGTCGTCGGACCAGCTGAAGAGATAGGAGAAGACTTTGTATCCCAGAGCGCCGTAGATACGGGGATGGAGCACTGAATGGATAGTCATCATGAAGGGGATGAAGGCGTGGATCCCGAAGAAGATGCGGAACATGCCAGGAGTAATGATCCGCATGAAACGAAAGTACATCTTCTTGATCAATGGCCCAGCATAGGCTGCCGGAGCGAGGGCACAGAAGACTGAAATATGCTCACTGATCTCAGGTCGCTGATCCCGTGCCAGAGCCACCAGAGTTTCCGTTGTTCCCTGCGAGTGACAGATCAGACCAAGCTTCTCGAAACCTGTCTCGTATAGGACGCGCGATATCAACGCAGGCAAGTCGAGCACTCCCATCTGGCGGATATTCCAGGCCCACATCCGGGGATCGCTGTATGTCAGCATAGTGTGCTCGGGCTCCAATCCACAGCGATTATCACCCAGCCACACATCATACCCTGCCTTACAAAGGAAGAAAGACAGACTGTCATCATCATTTGCACAGTAGGCGCCCGCATTTTGAAGAAGACCCGGGATAAGGAGGACAGGGTACCGTCGCTTCGAAGAGTTTCTCGAGCCGCGTTGTCCTTCTTTCTTTTGTCCCTGAAAAACCTCTGGATCACGATGTTGTCTCTCCTCTTCCGGTAGGGGCGTATACTCCTTCGGATCGTAAAGATGCCACAGACTAATGATAAATCCATCTTCCGTCTGCACCCTGAACTTCTCCGCATCTAGGCCGACTCTTCTCGCATAGTAGGCGATGTCACTGACGAGCAGGTCCTTTCCTCCCTCCGATGGTGAGTATTCGTCCTCGCCCGTCTCCATGTCGTTGTCACTCTTCTTCTGTCGCAATCTCCGCTCCCATCGCTCCGCCGCTTCTTTTCTCGTTCGTTCTCTGTGAAGCTCCTCCGCATAGAACTTCCTCTCCTCATCAGGATTCCGACCGGTCAACCGCATACAAGTATGCCTGATCACGGTCGGGATACTACTTAGCACCGATCCTAGCACGATCGACCCTAGAAATGCTAAGGATAGAAAGAATGAAAAAATGCGAAAGGACTGACACTGCAGGTTACGCAGAAATGACGGCGGACCGTAGATTGGCAATGGGGGAAAGAGAGGATGCGTATGCGATGGCGGAGTAGATGTATCAAGCCGTCCTTGCGACTCTTCCGGGCGACTGTTTGCCGCTTCTCGCTTCTCAGCCAGCAGAGTTGTGGGCGATGTTTGCGTTGGCCACACTCTTCCCTCCCGAGATGGAGAGGGTGAGGACGATGACGAAGACGAAGAGGCAGCAGGACTTCTCTGTCCTCCAGTATCGACTCTCTCTCTCAGTTCATTCAACCGCTCCGCTTCCTTCAATGGCACCGCGGGTAGTCGACCCCCCTCCGCCGTCTCAATTACAGCATCATGAGGCGTGACAAACTTGCCCTCGACAGCTGCTGTGGCATGCTGGTCGTCATCGCTGCGAGACTTGAATGCAAGCTTCTCCGCCTGGCGCGCGAACTGCAGTGCCGCCGTGGACTTCTCTTGGCTCGGGGACGGGGAACGCGTGTCCGACTGCGACTTTAAATCCGATTTCAATATTGATCCCATCTTATCCTCTTCTGCGGAACATCAAGAGGAGCGACTAGACGGATCACTAAACACTCGCATGGCAAATAGGGATTGGATCGAATCGATAGATCTGGTGAATAAGGCGCAATAAGCAAGATAGACGAGCGACTAAGTCACTAGCAGCGCCTTAACGATAGTTAGCGCCCGTTGTCAAAAGAAAGGGGGCGTCGCTAAGGAGTACTTACGGGGTAAGAGGGCCTTAGCTCAGTTGAGCGCTCAAGAAGGATGACAGAAACGAAAGACGTCTCTTTTTTCTCGGGGAGGAGATCTGTATACAAAATAAGATACCACAAGCGGCCTACCCTGGCCGGAAAGAAATAGAGATCTGAGATCAGACCCCTAACTATCTCTCTGGAGGAGGTAAAAACCGATCGCGATCTTCATCATCGAACCGGCTTTTTCCCTCCGAAAAAAGCTTCCCGCGAACACGTCACGTGGGGCAGCCGCTGACGACATCCGGCATTCGCATTCTTTGCGCTCCAATCGACTTGATCTCTCGCTTGTCACGACCAAGATGAGGAAAGCTGATATAGCATAGCATGTACGATGCGTTCATTCAATAAGCACAGAGCAAAGGGACAGCAGAAACTCAATCACAGCGACCCGCTGAGCCAGACTATCCAGGGCCAGTGATATACGATCACCAGGAGAGACACGGGGAACATCTTCTACGCATTGCACAGCCTCTGCAGGTTCTCTGGTTCTGGAATTGCCCTCCATATCGGTAGATTCTGTTGACTTCGATGTTTTCAATAAGCAGGTAATTATCCTAGATGGTGGTGGTACAAGAACCTTGCATCCTTCCCTGGTCTGACAGGCGCATGGCTGCCACCGACGGGTGTGGCGATGAAAGGCAAATAACAAAAGCTTGATGGGCTTTGTTTGCGCACATGTGTCAGGAGTAGAGTTTTCTGGTGGAGCTACGATCCTATTTTAACTATAGGGCGATTGTGTATCAGAGATCATCGGGATCGGTTTTATCGGAGGAAGCGCACCATGTGCGTCATATGCATTTTTCTTGTCGTCGTCTCAAGGTCCATCATAGACAGTATCTACTTGAAATGCTACTATTCCAACGTCGTCTGCAATTAATCGTCATCGAAGAATTTCATTTTCCATTCAGGATTTTCCAGAAAGCGTAATAATAGCTGTATTCCAATGTCTTAACATGGGAAGGTCTTCGCAAAACTCCTATCCTGGTCTATCATGATTTCACGCTGAAAGCAAACACATGTACGCCAGTCCAATAAACATAAGTAGTCAACACGTACAATGACATTGAAAAGCGTTCTACTCCGACTTGGGAACCGTCTCTAGATGGTCAGCATGCTCCGCACGCTTCTCCTGGGCACCAGTCTCGAGATCAGCCAGAGTGCCACCTTTGAGATCGGCGGCGATGTCACGCACGTCACTGTAGTTGACAGTGGGAACGAAGCCAACCGACTTCCAAGCGACAGGGACCTTGGCGTAGAGCTCGTCAACTTGCTCGAGAGTCAGACCCTTGGTCTCATAGATGCAGGTGTACACGAAGATAGCGCAGATCAGACAGAAACCACCCCAGATGAAGAAGACCTTGGACTGCAAGTTGGCATTTCCTGGGCCATCGTTCACCATGTATGGAGTGGCGTAGGCAATGGCCCAGTTGAGGAGCCAATTCATGGCCGTTGTAATGGAGAGGCAGCGAGCACGAGCCTTCAATGGGAACAGTTCACCTGTGACGACCCAAGCGACGGGACCCCAGGAGCTGGCGAAGAAGAAAATGTAGATGCACACGAAGGCAATCAGAACCTTGTTCGCAACGACGGATGAGGTAGTGGTGCCGACGATGGCAACAATATACTGGCAGACGAACATGCCAACCGCTCCAAAGAGAAGAAGGGGACGACGACCCCATTTCTCCACCATCAGGAGACCGGGGAAGGTGGAGACAACGTTGATGATGTTGGTTATGAGTGTGATGACGAAGGCATTCGAGATCCCAGAGTTCTGGAAGAAGGAAGTTCCATAGTAGACTATTTGAGTACGCATAGTCAGTACATGTATGGAGAGATTCGCGGGTTAAAGAGAATACTCACAGATGAAGTTCACACCAGCTAGCTGTTGCAGAGCTTGGACAGCGCAACCAGTGGCCAAGCGCTTACCCAGGGTGCCACGTAGGATTTCAGACCAAGAAGCTGCACCCAAGCTCATTTCATACTCATGGTTGGCTTGAATCTCCGTCAACTCCTGGATCAGACCAGCATCGTTGATATCCGTACGACGAAGACGAGCCAGCGCCTTTGCGGCATCTTCGTGTCTGTCACGCTTGATCAAGAATCGAGGAGTCTCAGGCAAGAGGGCCATTCCAGTAACAAGGATTATAGCCCAGGCGAATTGCACTGCAATCGGGATTCTGTAGGAGCCCGTGTCATCGCGGTTTTTGGTCGAGTTGTTAACAATGGCAGCGAGTAGAAGACCGAGAGTGATGGCCAGTTGGTAGGAACCAACAATTGCTCCACGGATCCATTTAGGAGAAGTCTCAGACTGGTACAGTGGAATAGTAGCTGAGAGCAGGCCGACACCAAGACCAGCGAAGAATCTGCCTGCCACGAACAGGGGAATGGCTGTAGCCGCAACCTGGAGGATGACGCCAAAACAGAACACAAAAGACTCGATTATCATGGCCCATCGACGTCCAATACGGTCTGCTATAGCACCAGCAGCTAGTGCTCCAAAGAAGGTGCCAGCAGACAGCAAAGAAACGATCATCGAGGACTGCTGGGATGTGACATCGGGTTGGCCGTCTGCAGGGTTGATATATCCGGTGGAAAAGTGATCCCGCCAGTATTTCATGGCCAGGATGCCGCTGATTGTGCCGGTATCATAGCTAGACTCCAGTCAATAAGGGGAGCTCCAATGATCTATGGCAAGTACTCAAGATGTACATACCCGAATAAGACACCGCCGAAAGCGACGAAGAATCCAATGGCAATGGCCGGGGCTGCAGAGCCCGTGGCATCGTCAGGCTTCTTGAACAAGAAAGGCATGACTGTATCTTTTCCTTAAAGAGAATAAAATAAAACAAAGTGCTGAAGAATATGTGTACTAGTAGTAGTGGACTAACTGCTGTCCTCCCTCAGCCCAGTAAACAACCCGAGAAAGGTATCCAGGGACAGCAGGAATATCGGGAAAAGAGAAGTAGAAACAAATTGGCCACTCAACAACCCATTCCCCCTTTCAACAATGCAGGCGACGAGAGGGTTTTTGTATTGAAGAGCGCCATGTTTGCAGCCATCCCGTGGGGGATGCGGCTGGAGACCGGATCCGGGGCCCTTCCTCATCTGGCGAGACTAAACTCTCCTCTCTCCACGGGGATCATGTCCACTAACCATGCCACAGACGCATTTGAAGCGGGGACAACAAAGATGCTTCTCGACGTAAAACGCCATGTGGGCTGGAAATTATCAGACCATTATGTTGTCTGCCACACGGAGCGGTTCTCAAGCCTTGGCAGTCTACTCTTCGACTTAGATACAGTGGTGGATCTGAACCAGTCGTTCTTTCGTTGACGCAGGGAATTCTACACCTGGAGGCTTCTCGAAGTTGCGCAAATCCTTTCATAGAAGTTCGGTACTGATTTATCCTGAACTGGACACAGATCTCTATCAGTCTCTCTTCCATTACCATAACCCCATCTAGGGTTCTCACGACCAAGATGAGTGATCATGAGAAAAATAGGGTTAACTGGGTCTGAAGAGCGCTTGTGCGATATCTGCTCCTTGTCCACTGAAGATCCCGGTTCATTGCCAAGGATCAAGAACCTTTTTTCCCGCAGAAAACTACGTGTGTTCCCGACGCTCAAGTTATAACATTAGAATGCGGCAGCGATCTCGGCATCCTGGAGAAACATAAAATGCTAAACATGTGAAAGCTAGGAAGACACACAGACACTACAGATAGATAGTGTACCATATGCTCTATGGTACGATGCCGTATATGGTATCTCACTCCTTCGCCTTAGATGTGAGGTCAAGACCCATCTCAGCTAGTTTCATGCAGAGACCTGATCTATACTGGCCGAACAGTGAAGAGACAGACGAAAGCTATGGAATATCCTCCGTCCCTGGTCAAATTGACGTCAACTTCTCCCCGTGTATCAGACTGGTACTCCGTACATCTCTTTCGATTTCCATGTTGGCCTAAATGTTAACTAGTCCATCCCCGCGGGGATTCAAACAACTGATGGACCGTGAGAACATAACGCTAGAATGATATCGACGCCGCATCATTGGACAGTGAGGACGCTACAGGCAAACGGCTCGCACCGGCGAGGAGAAAAACTCGGTAGAATATTAACGCAATCTGGTTCAGGGGAGTGAGAGATGAGAGATAGATACTCCGTATTGTGGATCATCGGTCAGTTCCCGATTCCAGTCGGCGTAATGTCGCACTTCGGGGTCGCAACGGATCGGCAGCCCGTTCCTAACCGTGGGGCTTCATTGCTCACCGGTTGCTCACTGCAGCAAAGAGCGACAGAATTGCAGTATCTCACCCCCAGACCCCGGAATAAGGACACAAGATGGTCTGCTTGAATTCCCCGCGTTCCCCGCCTCTCACTGTGGCCTGATATCATGGAGTGAATCTGGGGACGGGCATTTGCTGCGATCTCACAGATGGCGGACTCGCGACACCATGGACGGACCGAGCCCAACACGCTCAACTACCAGTTCGACGGCCTTTGCCGTGCTCTCGATGATCTTCTCGCCGAAAATGGGGACAGCGAAGGTCCCGCGGCCGTGACTGGCCATAACTGCCGACATTAATCCGACGCCCATCCTGATTTGTCCATGGAATTCAACAGATGCTGCGGGAATGGCGCTATGATTGCCAGTGGCGTTCTGCACGGCCTCTCATTCACAATAATTCAAAGTCTAGTCCAGGAAGCACACGCAGGAAGAACGGAAAACCGCTCATGAAACAGCGTCAGCGTATCTTGGCGATGAGGCAAGAATCCTTGAAATGTCGGGAAGCGAGCTGTTCGTCACGGCAGTATTCGAGAGCCTAGGGTCTCATCATATACACTACGACGAACACGCGACACAGTAATGTGTATCCCAAGCTTATCCATCGGCGGACAGATGGCGGATTTTACTTCCGTGGAGGCGCAAGGGAGATGGGGATTCTCCGTAAATATTAGTTTGGCTCTTGCACCCACCCCTGTGCTAGCAGGCCTAACAATGAAAAGACTTTTCAGTTTAACTGCCTACTCCGTACTCTACTAACTCCCAGACCCGTTGATCCGAAAACCGGAGTATGGACGTCTTTGGTCCTGAAAAGGCGTTCTGTCCTACCTTTTCCGTTTTTGCTTTCAGAAGTTTTTTCCTAAGTGGGATTCGAGTTCATGTTCTCGCCCATTCTCGCATCCCAGAGGCATAATTATCACTGCAGACAATGTGAGGCCTTTATGTCGTCAACACTCTACAACTGTTCAACGACCACAGCCAATCAAGTTCTGACCGTTGCGTCTCGATGCAAGCCTCTTTGCGCCTGGCGACAAGGGAGAGGCGTCGGTGGCGCTGGTAAGTTGACGATCTGGTTTGAGATCCTTCTTGGCTTGCTTTCTGTCAGATCTAGACCCGATTCTAGTTCTCCCAGAATGAGAAATAATGTCTCCATACGTTTCAGTCCCAAAGATTGACCGTGGTAGTGGAAGATGTGATAGTGGTACGGTGAATATCTGCTTCCACCGATATCTTGGATAGGACCATGAAAAGTAAATTCCCAGAACACAAGCATATTTCCTTTGGCCGTTGTTTCGGCTTAGTTTCCTTACTTTCCATGATTTACGAAACAGAATAGGAGTTGTGCCACGCTTCATTCTGCTTGCCCCATTGTAGTCTGGAGAATTTTCATTCCTCGACCATAGATCCATAGCCTATGTATCAACTGCAGGACTTTCGTACTGCAACTGAAGATTCCGCAATGATCTCGTTCTTTTTGGAACCAAACTAGACGCATTCTCATTACATATTGTCCTCAGACTTCCCGCTTACGATATACAACATACCGGTACATGACTATCGAAGCACATACTCAGGGCTGCTTATGTATATTGCATCGGAAACACCTCTGCAAAACTAATATTGTTCTCAGCCTTCGAACAGAACACATACAGGCTGGCACCATATGAAATGACAGGGGTTGCGGATGGGTATAAAGCTTGTGCGATAAGATATATCATCAGCAGCTAGAAAATAGGACCTGAGAATGCATCACGGGTCTAGTCTAGTTCATAAACCGAGGTTTCCCAATATAAGCTGATTTCTGGTATTCTCCCATGCGGCAGGGTCTAGGAATATAAGTGAAGATCCGGGAAAACGTGCAAAGTATAAGCCTGTCCACTGACCAAATGTCTACGATACTGCCACCATTTTGTGATTCTACCTACGACGTTCTTTCAGGGGAACTTGCTGTCGGGTATATAAAATTGTTTCGACACACAGGATATCCTGCCCAAATAGGCACTCTTTTTGGTGTGCATTCGGAACAAGGTATGGACTACGGACAACACCTCTTTACAGGATGACACATAGCCGACTGGAGCAAAAGGTAGAACTCTTTAGTGGTTCAGAGATGGATCCGATATGATTATAATCAGTATGTGGGTAATCTGACCGAAAGTTTCTTTTTCTTGGGAGTCTGTCTGGATCTTGCATTCCTTCACGTCGCACGACGTATTCCCCAGCAATCAATTCGCTTGTTGTTTTAGCAGGCTTTGCGAATGCTTCATGGTATGGAAGCTTCTTCTGAGGGAATGCTACTCATACAACTGCCTCGCAGAGTGTAGATGGTCGGTGGTGACCCTGCGGGAGATAATATGAAGGTGAGCTACGCCGCAATGCATGTATAGTGAAAGAAGAATGGTCTGCTGCGCTGGAGCATAGCACGTTACACTTTAGAAAAGCGTATATACAGTTTATACGACAAAGGTTTGAAACTATCCGCACGTAAAACGCGGGCGGCCACCAGTTTCAAACCTTCGCGGGTAGGTATAGGGACGACGTGATGTATCTTTTTCCATGCAAAATCTACATGTAGCGGGAAGAGTTCAGCCCCAAGTTTCTACCAGTAGTGTTTGGCTCCGGACACTCAAGTAGAATGGAAAATAGACCTCAATGTCTGACATTCTCGATCATGGATGAAGACTGATCGAATGGATTGATAATAGCGCCCTCAACGAGTACGAAACAGTGGCTGTAAGTGACTAAAGCATCAGCTATACGCAAGCTATTTCCGCAATATCTTCGGATGAGAACTGTTCGATTAAGTTCTGACGATGCACTGCAAAGGTTGACAAGGATATGGACCATTTATTCAGATATGCCAAAATTCTGTATAGGGCCCTTTGCTGTGGCTGTTCGTATGTCTAAATGTGTTAGACTTTGTTCTTAGAGATGACCCCTAATATAACAACCACAAATTTATTCAGTAGATATCTACGGCCAACGGAAACGGCGTAGCAAGGATCTCCAACGAACTCAGGCTGTATGTTATTCAGGCAGGCTTCTAATATGCAATGGCCTAGCTACCAGTGGACTGAAACATAAGAGATACGGGGCCGCCTTTGTACTAGTTAGTTAAAGATGAACCCAAAATACTTAAACTGCGTGCTGCGAAACTGTATGAGATAGCCAGCAACCTTGACTATCCCTGAAGGGGCATGGAAAGTATAACTTCTGCATCTAGATCATTGCCATCGGTTGAATATCTTCAGCAGAGGAGAGTGCTGAGACCGTTGAGAATCCTGCAACTCGTTCATAACAGGCCTTTTATAGCAGTCTGTGTGGCTATAGAGCCTGAAATTGTATCCAATGGAGTAGAAGAGCAATTATCTGTTTTAAGACAAGTGGGAAGATAGAGAGCGAAGAGATTCCTAAATGTTGATTGGCGCCAGTAGACTCAAGTGTAAGCATACATAAAATGAAGAGTATGTAATCGCAAGTTGCCACTCATATTGGAATGCTGCCTCTTTTTATATCGCCAAGACAAACTCTGTCAGCTAACCATCCATTAGCAACTCATCTGGATCTTAAGTACAGAGTAGCCAGCCGCTGTTTAGAAGAGGCTTGGCAGAAAGCCATTTGACGCAGAAAATGGACCCTGACCCAGAAAGAGTATTACTGTAGAATAACCTCCAGTGCACTCATTTCTGACTATCCGTATTCCGTATATCATTTTCACTACAACTCCTTATATCTGCAGCAATTAGCGTAATAGCATCGATTCATAAAACGCACGATTTCCTGCAAGTCATCTTGACTTCCACAAATTAATAATTATTCCAGTCCCATAATAGTTAACCCTCTCCAACTAGTTAACCACTTGCTGACTTAGTAACCAGTTAAGCACCGACGGCTTCTCTTCGTATGACGATCCTCGTATTGAGCCGCCTTTCGGGAGGCCTAAATCCGACACCGCGACCCTTTTGCTTCAGACACCGCCCCCAATTCGTCAAACACTTTTGTTTTCTTTCTCGTGGGGGCCGTTTTTGTCTGCGAACACAGCACTCAATTGGGACGACAAGCTTCTCAGGTCGTCCGAAGAAGACATGATGACATGCCAATGCCCTCCTATTTTGGCACGATGAGCCTCTCGCACAAAATTAGCACTGACCGCGCCTGTGCGACTCCAGTGGCTTCGGACCACTGACTCGCGTGTGCTTGGGCAGAAGGATCATTCAGCCGTAATCTCGTAGGAAGATCTTCTGTCCATGTTGGATCTCATCCTCCGTTTTCCTTGGATCTTGCATTATTGTGACGGACCCTTTCTCACTTTCTGTGGAGGTCGAGTCAGTCTGTGCCATTCCAGGTGAATCGTACGGCTTCACACCGTATTTTGTCTATGCCTCGATTTATTCACCTGGGTGGTATATCATGAAGTCCTGCACGCTTGCACCTAGAGTCACGGCGACTCTGTTGATCATCTCGAATGTGATTTCTGTCGCTGTCGCCATTCAATGTTACTCGCACAACGGTCCGTGGGTCTGGTCCTCTGCTCAGAATATGTTCATTTAGACCCCAACACCACTACATACTGTCGCGCATGATAAGATCGTTCACTGACGGATACATCAATGTGAAGGTGTCGAAGCCAGTTCCTCACAATTCTACAATGCGACACAAGATGGTCAATTGATCGGGTGCGGAACGGCCCCCACGACATGTTGCATGGAGAGTCAGTACTGCGACGTCGACCTACTCTGTCATGACAGAAATGGTGGAGGAGTTTCAAGGCAATATTGCTCCGATCCGTCCTGGCCAGCAGACGCATGTTCGGCATTGTGTCCCGGTATGTGTTGTGATATATTTGGGTGGTGCCTTGATATTTCTCCATGGAATGGGAGAAACAGGCCACATCGTATTAGGTCTCACCAAACAACCTGTACTGACCGCCGAGTATAGGCTACGCAGCAGCAGGGGTAGCCCTTACCCAATGCGACGATGCTGGAACGAAATTCTGCTGTGGTCCTGATAACACGGCATGCTGCGACGCAGGCAACTACACGCAAATCAACAAGAAGGGACAAATTATCGCAATCGGAACAAGCACTATTCATACCTCAGCAACGAGTACGAAAACTTCATCTTCGTCTTCGACGAACCCTGCATCTACTGCAGCTACTACGACCGCTGGCTCAACAGCAGAAACACAGACGACAGCCGCATCTACCTCGACCTCAAGCAGTGGAACATCAACAGCCACCAAACTCGGCGCGGGCCTAGGTGTTGGACTCGGCGTCCCATTTATCATCGCCCTAGGGGTTGCTGTTTATTTCTGGAAAAGGTCACAAAACAACAGAAAGGCATCTGAAGCTGCGGCTCTTGAAGGCTCGGGGGACCCAATGCAGCAGAATCCTGCCGCAGACGGCTTGTATAGATATTCCGGGTATCCGGATAACAAAAAGGACACCCAAGGGGAACATCAGATGTTGATGAATGCAGAGAGGACGGAATTGCAAGGATCGAATGCTGCTCATGAGTTGCCGTGATGACTGTTGCGGTGCTGTTACACCTTCCTAACCTTTCAAGATGTCACAGATAAAGGTGAAGGTCCGCGGTATGAAGCTAGCATAGGCTTCCCGATAAAAACTAATGGATATTATATATAATGCATAGGTTAATTTTGAACCAAAGATCGATATTCTATGATCGTCTGAAATTCATAAGCTGCGGTACCATGTTCACAGAAGTTCGATATATATGACTCCCGTGACCCTCAGTGATTGCCAGCTCTTGAAGCGTTACGCTTATACCTTCTGGAAACAGAAATAGGAAAGCGGAAGCGCCATGCTTCTTCCCCCTGCGGGCGATGTTCTAAGCGCATTCTAACCCGAGAAAACTGCCATTTACAGCTGCGCAACCGGGCTTCGGGAAATGTATACGATTTGCCTTTGCCGAGCTCATGGCGGTTGAGGGGAGGAAGGGGGAAGGGTCGAGACTCGACCTAACAAGTCTATAACTGCATGTCAAGCGTGTTGGATTATCAAAAGCACTGCACATCTAGCAAGAATATATATTATGCCCCTCGCCGTTCGTCACTTTCCATCTATTATTGGACTTTCGTAGATTTCTCTTAATCTATGCCCCGACTCGACTATATCTACCACTGCTACTTTCCCGTCCGTCACATATTCGAGATTTAACGTGTCGCTTATCTCCTAGAATATAGGACCACCATGGCACCAACGGCCCTTACAGACACAACAGTTGTCTCCCCGACAGTTCCTACAGCCCCTACAGCCTCAGTTCAAAGTTCCTTTATCGACCGAAACTCACTTCTGGGCAAGACTATAGCTATCACAGGAGGAGGTCGGGGATTAGGGCTGACGCTCGCCGTGGCCGTTGCCGAAGCAGGTGGGCATGTGGCATGTCTGGATATTCTACCTGAACCTGCCGCAGCTGAATGGGACGAGCTGCGGTATATGTGCAAGGCAGCTGGTGTAACTGCCTCCTATGTGAGGTGTGATGTTACGAGTGAGATTGAGGTTAGCCGTGCCTTCGAGGAAATCGCAGAGAAGAGCGACATTCTTGGGGCGCCGTTTGCTGGCGTAATCGCCTGTGCTGGTATCCAGCAAAAAGTGCCAGCTCTGGAATATGACGCACAGGATTTTGAACGCATTCTACGAGTAAATGTCACTGGTGCATTCCTCACAGCGAAACACTCCGCGAAAATTCTGGTCGAGAAGAAGAGACCTGGGAGTATAGTTTTGATCGCGAGTATGTCTGGCCAAATCGCCAACCGGGTATGTGAACATAAATATGGAACCGTTCCTTGATATGCGATAAGTTGGGTCTAACTATTGATGAATGAATAGGGCCTTACATGTACAGCTTATAATAGTAGCAAGTCTGCCGTCCAGCAAATGTGCCGCTCTTTGGCACAGGAATGGGGACAGTATGGTATTCGGGTCAATACATTATCTCCAGGAGTAAGTCAGCAGGTCACATTGTATATTGTGTCTCTGATAGACCGAGTCTGACGATGCATAGTATATTCGTACTGCTATGACTGAGGAGCTCCTGAAGGCGGAACCGGGGGTGGAAAAGATCTGGATGGCTGGTGCTCTGTTGCAGCGTCTTGGAACCCCAGATGATTTCAAAGCCCCTGCGATATTTCTTCTATCTCAGGGAAGTTGTTTCATGACAGGAGCGGATTTGAGAATCGACGGTGGTCATTGCGCATCGGCTTAAGCTGGAAATGATAGCTAGGCTGTCACATACACACTCAGATAGACGCATATGTATTGCACATCTTAGACTCAATTCACATATTTAGATCAGTTAAGGGTGGTGCCAGTGCATCAAGCTGTTATATTGCTTTGCGCCTGGAAAACCGCTACTTCATATTCCATAATAATCAGTTAGCCTCAGAACATCTTTCCTCCATTACTATAGAAGAACCTTCTGTTATTGGGAGATATTACCTCATAAACATTTATTCTGGGTCAGGGAATAACGCCAGTGCTAACATGACCACGCCCACATGGGCCTGTATTGAATAATAGTTTTCTCACGCGAAAGCCAAGAAGCGAGGTACAAATGCGGCCATTAGGTACGGACGAGCGCGTGCAATTTCCTCTTTAACTAAAAAGGCAATTATAGCCCACAACATCGGGGAATTCCCTCTTAGCCGCTTTGTTATTCCGCCACCAAGAAACAGGCCACCCTATGATAGGGTGAACAGCTACTCGTTACAAAGTAGTAAACCGTTATTAACCCCATAGAATTACATTCTCCCCATAATGTTGCGGGGTAGCGCCAACATCTACTTACAGCGGCTAAACTCTACTAATGCAATCTTAACCGATATATATAGAGTAGCTGGGCCGAACCTCAATACAGCCCTGTAACATGGCTCTTGGAGCGCTGCATTCGAAATCGTGCATTTGACGAAAGCAGAAGTTCAGTCCTTCAGGACCACTGGCTTGGTTCCTGTAAAGAACAAAAAGTTCTTCTTCAATATGACAGTCCTCGTGGGTACGCCGTTAAACTGGGCTATTACGGCGACGGCTGGATCTGGGTTTCTGTTATTTGGATATGACCAAGGTGTCATGTCAGGCTTATTGACTGGAACTGCGTTCACCAAGACATTCCCTGAGATAGATACCACCGCTCATGGGAGTTCGTCCCTTCAAGGGACCGTGGTGGCCATCTATGAAGTGGGCTGTTTCTTTGGTGCAATCCTCTGCTTACTCATTGGAGAGAGACTGGGCCGACGGAAGTGTATAGCCATTGGATCAATTATCCTAAGCATTGGCGCTGCACTACAGGCCTCATCCTTTGGTATCCCTCAAATTATTGTTGGTCGCATCGTTGCCGGCATAGGTAACGGGATGAATACGAGTACAATCCGTAAGCAACATAGTTTTCTTCTGTCCCATTTCTCCGAGTCCACAGCCATTGCTAATATAATGTAGCTGTATGGCACTCTGAATTGATGAAAGCACACAAGCGTGGAAAAGGGCTCTGTATTGAGCTTGCCATCAATATCTTCGGAGTGATGCTTTCATACTGGGTAGACTATGGGATGAGCTTCGTTACGAATGATGCACAATTCAGATTTCCAATTGCACTACAGATTCTATTTGCGCTTATCACATTATTGGGAATCTGTATCCTTCCCGAGTCTCCTAGATGGCTTATTGCTCACGACCGTCATGATGAAGCGAGACATATACTGTGGGCTGTTGAAAGGAACGCTCGTCACCTCGACATAAACGACCCGATACTAACACAGCAGCTGTCTGAAATTCAGCAAGCGATCAAAGAGGAACGGGAGGCTGCTGCAGGGGGCAGTTTCAGGACGATGCTCAAAAACGGAGATCAGAAGTTTCTGTATCGGACACTGCTAGGCATCGGTGGCCAGTTTATGCAGCAGATTTCAGGTATCAATCTGATCACATATGTAAGTTATCAACGCCTTTTACCATCTTCTATCTGCCGTTAGTGATTATTACTGTTCTATATCTAAGATAAATATATCTGATTAATCTCACAGTACGCTCCTGTTATCTTCCAGCAATCAGTCGGCCTGTCTCATAACATTTCCCTGCTGTTGGCCGGTTTCAATGGTGTTGCTTATTTCCTCTCATCACTGATCCCTATCTGGATCATCGATCGTCTTGGGCGTCGAAAACTCATGCTGTTCGCAGTTGGTGGCCAATGCGCCTGCATGGCCATTCTCGCTGGTACCATATCCAATGGATCTCAAAGTGCCGGAATTGTGGCTACCATTATGCTCTTCCTCTTCAATTTCTTCTTCGCGGTCGGATTGTTAGCTATCCCTTGGCTTTGTAAGTTTGAGCACCTGTCAATGATCCCTTCCTCACGACTAACTATTCAGTACCGGCGGAATATGCGCCCCTGGCGATTCGCACACGAGCAGCAGCGCTCGCCACCGCGTCCAATTGGATCTTCACTTTTCTGGTCGTGGAAATCACACCGGTCAGTATTCACAATATTGGCTGGCGGACTTACGTCTATTTCTGCGTGTTCAACTTCTGTTTCATACCGCTTATTTACTTCTTCTACCCGGAGACACGTAACCTGTCGCTTGAGCAGATTGATAGGCTCTTCACGGGTGAGAAAATACTGCTACACTGGAAGTCGAACATGGGTGATGGTGAATTCGCTGAACATTCGGTTACCCGGGGGTTCCTAAAGAATGAGCACGGAGTAGAGCAGATTGAAACGGTCAAGCTATGAAAATCCAAGGACCATGAGCCATTGTGAAGCGTGGTTTGTACTAAATTGAGAATTTATCGCCATCGCTCTCCGAGAAGAAATGTGCATTGTATAATGAATACCCGCCTTCCAGTTATTCGTCTTTGCTTAGAAGCATATGGTCTATCGCAATACGTACAGTTATACGACAAAAGTTTGAGACTATCGGCAGATAAACCGCAGGCGGCCACCAGTTTCAAACTTTCGCGGGTGGGTGTACAGTAGTATCAATAATGAATAATAGAACTATCGGTAAAATGGCTGATATGAACAGCGCTTGTACGCATCGGAGGTTGCTAACAACGTTGCGTCATGTTCTCATCAGGTCATTTCAGTCATCCAAGTCTCCCCAGAACTCCTTTAGGTCTTCCATCCTCCATTTAGTACCCCAGCCAGACTCACGTTCGATCCGCACAAGGAGGTCGAGGATCGCTTTATGCTCACTTGGGTGGCTCATGCACCGACCAGCTATCCACAGAGGCTGTATGCAGTTCGTCCATGCACCGTGGTGTTCGTTGCTCATGGAAATACCACAAATCCGCCGTGCATGCCACAGGATAGAGCGGGGTTTGGGATCAAGATGTACCGCCGGCGGCTTATTTTGAAGCATAATAATAGCGGCGGTATGGTAGAGCTGATTCCCCGATATGGCGGCAGGATTACTGTAAAGAATTGTAGGGAAGGGGCTAGTTGCAGACGAGGGAATGTTGACGACCGGCTTAAGCTCTGCGGGCTGTTTGGCTTGCCAGTCTTCAATATAACGCCAGAGCTTCAGCCATCTCTCCGCAAATGTTTTATCACCCGATTGTCTGGAGAAGCCCGCCACACCGTTGGAAATTGAAGCAAGCAGATCCAGGGCTTGCGCGCATAGGTAGACAGCATGGTTAGCGTACATATCGAAACTCCTTGTGGATCGGAACAGGCCAATATCTGCATCAAGATCAATCCCTGACGCCCAGTGGTTGACTGGAATGAGGGTTTTTATCGAAGAGATAAGACCACCACAGACGTCCATTCGAGCAAAACACCAGAAGAGCGCCTGTTCCACACCCCCGACGAATCCATTGATGCCGACTGTTTCCATTAAACTGGCGCATCCATCCAGGTGCCGTCTCCAGGCCTTGGGCGAGCAGCTGAGCATCTCTAAGACACATAGGACGACACAAGAGGCAATAACTGCCGTATCTCGCATGTGGAGCTGGGGCAGGAGGAGATGTATAGCCTGGTGATAGAGCGCTAGGCTGTGTACGACAGGCTGGCGACTATCCTTCCGCTCTAGCTGTCTAGCCGATAGAGCGAGCATTGCATATCTGAGATGAGTATTTGAGTGCGCCATGATAGGAAGCGTATGTTGGAAGTGACGGTGATTGTCAAATTTATCCAGCCATGGTGCGATTTCATCGAGCCAATTCTTCCACAGTTTATATTCGTCATCCTTGCTCATGTTGGCAATAACGGGGTCGTCGCCACCATCTAAGCCATCTGGAGGACATCTAGACGGTATATTTGCTACGGATGGCTGCGTCACCAACGCAGGCCATCTCGTTGGTTGACCATATTCGGGGCTACTTGGACCGGTCGGTACAGTCGATCGCACCTCTCGCATCAAATGCTTTCTAAGGGTAGAATGTAGTTCGTGATATTCAGACCCAGGTAAAAAGATGCCGTCTTCATAATGTCCATCTGGGGTAGAAAAGACGTGATCCCAACATCTGGAGACAGAAGGTGAGAAGGGTACATTGGTGGTCTCTGAAGTAGAATTGTCCGTTACGAACGCTTCCTGCAACGGTAGAGGTTGATGTACGCCATGAATGGTCAAAGAGTCTGTATCTTCATCGTGCGAAAAGGCCGCTTGATGGCTATCGTCGATGCTGGTGTCCTCTGTAATAGAGGGTGTCATCATTGGATACCTCTGCACTCTAGATTGAACCGAACTTGTCCTATCAGAAATATTGCCTCGAGCGGGCAGTTTCTTTAGGTCTGCAAATGATGAGCTAGAGGATTGTAGCTGTAATCCATCGTGCAACTCCTCAGCATAGACATCCTCAGCATTGTTCAGTGTGCGCTGAATAACGGCCTCAGGTCGGTGTCGTGAGCTGCTCTGGGATCGGCTGGGAGTAACGGAGAATTCATCTGAAAACCTCGTCGTTCGTGGTCTGCCAAGGGTTGCATTTTCACTACACTCCCGTACTACTTCAGGTGTGACATCGATAATATTAATGTCACGGCGTTGTCTTTTCGAAGGCCTGGTTGATTCTGTATGCTGTCCCTCGAGGATACAGTGTGCGTTCTCCGCGCGAAAAGTCACTCGAGTACCCCATTCACACCTCTCGTTCTTTCTGCCACAGTTGAAGCAGGTTGGTTTCTTCTCATCGCATTTGCGCTTTCTTCTCCTGCAGTTGAGACAACCGGATCTTGTTCTCCTCCATTTCTGTCTATGTTGGTCTTCTCTCCTGTCGGTAGAGGAATCTGTGTGGTTGTTATCATGAGGATCTGGCAGTGGCATTTCTGCTGATTATACTATGTTAAGCAAGGGGAAAACGCGAGCGTTCTCGAGGTAATAAATAACAAAGAAACATATATCTGACGTGAAAGACGATGTTGAATCGTAGATCCAGTCGACTAGGGGAAAACCCCCGCCTTTTCCGCAATCGTTCTCCCACGTCCGGGGTAAGTTGGGATGTTGGAACTTTATCCTCTTTCGTTTCTATTGGCCTATATCCGATTCGATATAACCGGGGTGGACAGGGCAGCCATAACCATTCTGTTGGACTACTCCTGGACAGCAAAATGACCAATTACAAGCTAAACCAAGAGCTGATATGTCGCAGGGCGCGAAAATCCGCATCGCCTTACCAATCTCGCACATCCGGTAATTGTAAGCGCCGCTAGACTGGAATAAAGTTCCCCGCGCAGAACTACATATTCTCCCATCTGTGACAGAGAAAGAAGAGTGTGTATACTAGACTAATCAGTTAATGAATTGCATCTTTCCTCAAATCAAACATGACCGATCATCACGGGAAACTCCAATTCCGCATCGCGACACCAGACGATGCTCCGCTGGTTCAGCAGCTCGTGCAATCCGCCTTTCGCGCCCATGATACCAGACCAGATTGGACGGGGCATATGGAGCTGGCGTCGAACTTCCGCATTGAAGTGGACGAAATCACGGCTAACATTGCCAATCCGGATATGGTCACGTTGATCGCTTTCGCTCCTGATGAGAATGCCAATAATGTCAATTCCAATGTCAATAATAACAACGGGTACAATTCCACGTCTCTCGTGGCCTCTATCTCGGTCTCCAAGCGTGGAACCGATGTCGGCCGTCTCTCCATGATCGCGGTAGATGAACGATACCAACGAGGTGGTGTTGGGCGCCAGGTTCTCGAGTACGCGGAAGACTACTGCCATCGCACTTGGGGAGTTACCAAGTTCTCTCTCAATGCCCTTTCCACGCGCAAAGCACTTATTGAGTGGTATATGCGCCGTGGATATCGGAAGACGGGTGAGACGTCGCCGTTTCCGCGCGAGAAATTCAAAGATCTGGCCCTGCCGGAGGATATGTGTTTTATTGAGTTTGAGAAGGATCTCAGCTGAGCTCTGTATATATTGTAAGTTGGGATACGTTAACTGCGGCAGATGCTACATAATCAATTTGTTAACAATAGCCAGGACTTGTCTCGTTATACCAATCGCATTTAGAGCTATCATGACTTCTCATGAGGAGCAGTCTTCCACAGTGCCATGTGGTGGCTCGATTCTGGATTGGAAGGTTAGGGGTGACCATTGTATCCCGTTTCAGTGCATCAGCGAACAGCGGTCGTGACTGGTGATATGCTAACCAAATAGAAATATTCCACTCCTGTTACTCCCGTTCATCCTATAGTATATAATGTACAGCGAACCGTCATGCAGACGGCTATTTAAAAGCTATGCAAAAGGCCACAGACAGAAGCATGTGGGGAATACCAATTCTACCATACCCAGATGAGATAGAAATAAAACGCTAGAACAACACGTGCAACATATTTCACAGATGCAATGAGTTCCCCAATCATCGTCCGGGGCCGCTGTGGCTGACGAGTCGAGGTAGATACCTTGCTCTTCCATCGTACATCGTCACCGTTCTCGGTCCATGCCCGGTAGCGTTCGTTGCTACTGCTGATGTCGTCATCGTGGGCGTTCTTAGCATATTGGATAAGGCTGACGCTTCCACGGCTTGAAAGGCGGGAGTCAGTATGTCCAGGGGAAGATGTGGCGGAGCTAGAAGTGCTCGAGTAGGGGTATTTGGAAGGTGCTTGTTCATACCGTCGCGGTTCGGACAGTGGGAGGCTCGGCTCCGGTCCAGTGGAGGTAGACGGTGCGTAGACAGAAAGAAAAACGGAACGAGCGATGAGAACAATAACAGTAAATCCCAACAGGCATCCATAACGGATAAAGATGCCCAGTTGATCAGGCAACAGACACAGATGATTCTGCACTGTCTGTGATGAACTCGTGCCAGACGGTTTGCCAGTGTCAGGATCGACCGGATTCCAGAGGCTTGTCATCAGGAAACCCGGTCGACGGACACCCATTGCCCACGAGATACTCTTCACGGTAATTTCCTTTGGGGAGCCGCTGAATTCGCGGTGGGAGATTTCACAGTAGTCATGATCGTCACCCGAGTAGATATGCGCAATTCCCGGGCCCACCTTTGAGATGAGGTCTTTCGATATAGTCTCTGTGAGTACATTCTGATATTGATACCCTCCGGCGACCTTGATCGAGTTCCCTTCGTCTTCTTGAGGAAGTGGGTCCGTTGAGACTGGAGGGTATCGCTCCCGCAACGGTCCGCACGGAGTAGCTGGCCTTCGATATAAAGGAACGTGGGTCAGAAGAATCGTCGGGAGTCCAGGCGCTTCGACTGGGCCTTTCTCGTGCACAGTAGGCTCGAGGACCTCGTGAACTCCGGGAGCAAAGCTGACATCCTCTAGTTCGTTCTTCCAGGCCCGCAATTCATCAAGCTCCCTGCGAGCCTTGTATTCTTTAACACCATCCAAGAAATCCTGTGTCTCTTTCCAGATAAAGGAATTGGGACTGGCACCATCGCCAGCCCCGGCACCTGAACTGCCAGTCTCTGGATCCGGCTGATCCATCGCACTCAAAGAGACCGTGTTCACAGACACAAAGCTGTGGTTTCCAATCACATCAACACGGTTCCCTTCGCCAAAGTATGCCTGAAATCGTCTGCGAACTGGGTCCTGGACACCTGTTCCGAAACCCAAGTCATGGTTTCCCGGTAGACTGGCAATCAACTTGCGACCCCACGGGTTCGCTGCAGTACGAGAGCCACCGTCATTGAAATGTCGAAAGAAAATCCCCCCGAAACGATCGTACTCCTTCAACCAGAATTTATCTCCATAGCCCTTGTATCTCTCTTCCGGACTGGAGGTGGTCCTCGTAGCCCACTCCCTACCGCCATCGAAGAGATCCCCCAGGAAAACCACAGAGTCAGGAAGAAGCGACTTCTGCATTCCCCAGTATACTCGTCTCAGGTACTGATCGGTATATTTCACCGTCAACGTCGACAGTGGCCACGGTCGACCGGGGTAGGTATGAGGATCAACCAGCTGAGGATCCGCAATGAAAGCGACATGATGCGGCGTGGCGTCTTGAGGCTACAAACACATCCCTCTAGATCAGCAACCTATCCCCAAAGACAGTACTATAGAAAGCAAGTAAATCCACTCACCCATTTCTCCCATCCTCCCCACGTGCAACTCTCCAAGCTTTCTCGAAATATTGTCCGCTCCCCCCATAATAGCGTAAACACCCATAGAAGTATAAGCCCGTTCCTCAGGTTAACCGCTTCCTTCGCGATCCTCCACACCTCACGCTTATACCCCCCGCGTCTGCGCACATCACCATCGAATCGATAGATATATGAAAGACCACGATTCCGCAGCCCTATCCACAACTGGGGATCGCGCACGCGATCCAACGTCGCCAGAATCGGGAAATCGTCTTTAAGCGTTGGCTCGCGCCTGTAAGACGAGGCGCCCGCCCCGTGCATAAAGGCGTAACTCATATCCGATGTAATTAGAACAGGAAAATTGCAAAACGAGGGTCTGATGTTTCAACTCTCCGCCTTCTTTAAATTTAGCTCATTCTCCGAAGCACGGGGCGTGGGATGAAGTTAGAAAGAGTGAGGTCGCATGCTCGAATGATGGTCCTTTTTTGTTTTTCGTGTAATTATAGAACACGAATCAGGAATGGTAGGAAATGATTGGCCTCTGCATCAGGTATCACAGATATCCTGGACAATGCATGAGGCCACGGAGGGGCTTGAGACAGGGAGACAGTCAACGGGCGCTTAGAGAGAGCATCTGTTGCTGGCTTCAGGGACCAATCGAGGAAGGTGGCTCACGTGAGTACGATCGGCCGAGCCGCGGATCTACATAAATTACCATAGGTAGTTATCGTAGTCACTGATGTCGCTGCCAGGAACCAGACTAATTCGAGACAGTTACAGGCAGAGAGTATCTCGATGTCAATGCTACATCATCATGTTTCATCTACTCTACGATAGATATTTCCTGCAACATCAAAGGTACAGTAGCGAGAATGCTGAGACCGGTGCTGCGTCGATAGCGGAGATCAAGACCCACTTCCACGCAACGGCCGGGGAAACATTACCGTCGAGACAGGCAAGGGAGTTTCATTCCGAGCATTACGATAACAACTCATGGATATTCTTCCGTTCCCTTGCGTTGGAGCACTTCATTCGAAGTATTTAGGGAAGCGGCTAGAGTAGCCTAGTGATACAAACATATTAAGATGAAACAACCAATGATCCCAACAGTCAAAGAAACCCGTGTCGAGTCGCGACGCCAGTAGTCCTGCACCGTAACAATAACAATGATTATAATAGGTGTATGCCCTTGGGAAAACAATAGAGAACATATGTACGCTGAACAGCACGTCTTAAAATCTGCAGTTGAGACCCGCCAACCGATCAGACGCAAGGATGTCAGCTTTTATTATTTCGGGCAGCATTGGCCGCCTCGTGCACATTCATCTCCACAGCCGAGAAGGCATCCCGCTTCGTCTCCACGGGTGCTCGGGGCCTTGCTGGAGGCGCCAGACTCGTCACCACCTGGCTGTCCCGAGGCAGCGGCGTTGTTATCTTCCATATCGCTCTCGGGAGCAAACTCGGGTTGGATCGTCGACGAGTGAATGCCGTAGGCGTGCAGACACTTCCTCACCTGTCGGGCGAGGCGCATATATCTCTCTGAACCTTCGCCCTTGATCTCACAGTCGACCTGGATATGGAGGGAAGCGACCAATTTAGTGTCGCTCAACTGCCATACGTGAAGATGGTGAGAACCGACCACACCGGGAAGTTGCTCAATGTCCTCCTTGATATGGTCGATACTCATGCCCTGGGGCACCGCCTGGAGCAAGATTCTGGACGCTGCCTTGCAGAGAGGAATAGCCGACCCCAGGATAATCACGGTGATCACAAGAGAAATGCCGGGGTCAACGTAAAATCTCCACGAATAATCCGTAAGCCAGATAATCAGGGCAGATGCGATGACTCCGATGTTTCCCAATGCATCTCCCATGACATGGAGGAAAACACCTCTCATGTTGAGGTCATGGCCATGGCCTCCCTTGCCCTTTTCCTCCTTCTTGGGCTGCGCATGGTTGTGGGAGCTATGGATATCTTCCTCCGTAGTGGCGCGAGGGCGAGCTCTGGTAGGAGTAGCGTCTTCATCCGTGTAATTGGATGCACGATCCTTGTGCCTGAGAAGACCGGACCGTTCGTTGGGTGCTTTTCCGTCAGTGGAGTCGGGGTTGTCAAGATCGGAGTCGGAGGTCACTTCGTCTTCAAAGCGACTGGCCTTGATAATGTCCTGGCGCAAGGTAGCGGGGTGAATGTGGATGCTATCAACGCCTCCCCAACCACGAGACGATGCGCTAAATCGACGAGAGTTTCTTGAGTTGCTCTCAAGTCCACGGCGTTTCCGGCTAAATGGTGACATGGCATCCGTTGCAGTGTCATCTGTTTCGTCACTCTTCGTAAATCCACGAGCGCGATGATCAGGAGCGCCCGAAGACGCCTCGACAACATTCTCTGGCATAATACTGGCCACTGTTCCATTCTCGTCACCGGCATATGATGACTCGTGGTCATGATCAACGAAGCCCTGTTCCGCGGCGTCTTCGTCGTGACCGTGGTCATGGCCATGGTCGTGGCCTCCATGTCCGTGAGAGTGATCGTGGAAGAGAACCAGACCAAGGATATTCGATGCCAGACCAAAGCATCCCACAATGCACACTAGCTTTGGATTCTTCACTTCCTGCGGTTCCACCAACCGTTGGATAGCCTCGAGGAAGATCGACATGCACAGGGCGACCAGGAAGACACCGTTCACCAACGCACCTAGAGTTTCTGCCCGCTGCCACTATATTCACGAACACCTATTAGTATCGTTCCTGATGAGCCAGGTAGGAAGGGACGGAAGAGCGGACTCACGCCGTAGGTGTACATCTTCGAGGTAGTCCCTTGATTGGCAACCTTGACGGCCCATAATCCGACACAGAGCGACAAAACATCGTTTAACTATAGACTATTAGAATTTTATCCACCAAATTATCTAGTCATTCGTAAACGTTGCATACCATATGGAATGAATCTGCGACAAGGGCAAGCGAATGGACGGCATAGCCTATAAAAATTCCCGTTAGCATGACGCACTGAGTGGCGAACGCATCCCAGAATAGCTTACCAACGATCAATTCCAACAAGAAGAAAGCAGTATCAATAACCAACAGGATAATGATCCTGTTGGATTTGGAGAGTGCCATTGTCGCGGCGATAAGGCGCGCCGATGGCGCGATTTCTCCGCGAGACTCACGTCAGTGGAATCAACGTGCAGGATTCCCCAGATAGTTTCCCGTCGAGAGCGGAGGTCCAGCCTACTTGACAAGAAGTAGCGGACGCACACGTACTGGACAGGATAGGATCGGATGGAAGAGATGGATTGACAAGTCCAGTCACGCAGGAGATCGATGAAGGAGAAAAATAAGGACCGGTGGTAGCGTTCCTGCTGGAAGATAATAATGCTCGTACTAGGCCAGTTTCACCCTTTGGACTGACGCACTTGTGGACCAGGCTCGGCGATATGCGGGCCTCTCGTTCGATCTCTTCGGACGTCGCTCCGGAGCACCCAGAGTGGCGCGAGTCGACGATCTCAGCAGCAGAGAAGTGTTAATAGTGCAAGTATTAAGTTCCAACCCACCGGTCTTGCACGTCACTCCCGTCAATGTTTCCAAGTCGGTGGTTGAGGACCCTGAGACCCCTATATACTACTGGATCGCGCTGGCGGAGCTGAACAAAGAGAAGAACGAAAAGTTTTCGCGATCAACCTAAAACATGCGCCAGCAGACATTCTTTTGTGTGCGTCTACTTGCGCGACGGCTTGGAATGCCAGGCAGTTTTGATCCAGGCCTGGGTCTCGGAGCAAAGAATGGCGCTATCCGCCAGTTCTGATTTTAGACTCTTCGCTAGACGAGAAACGATCGTATAGTTCTACCCTTCCGATCTAATTCACACGCCAAATGAACAGTCTGGGAACCATCGATCATTTTATCCCGTAATCTCTACTCTCTGTACCACTCAACATGCAAGCTATCTTGGCTGGCCCCTTTGTTCTTCCACGGGCCGGAAGCGACATGCCTAGCCCTGACAGAAGGGATCCCTATGGGGCTACTGAGAAGAGCGAGATACTAACCATTTAGTCTTTTTGCTGTTTGGCGTTGATAGGGAATTTCCATCAACGGGGGTTTCTTTTTACGGACTTGCGCATCCAAGAAAGATACTATTTTCCCCCTACCATCCCTTTCTCAGTGAGCTATGTTATATTATGCCTTACTGACCTAGGACAGTAAGACAGGACTAAATAATGACAGACACGCATGGCTGATTCCATACATGGCTGATTCCATACATGGCTGATTCCATACCTACATTCTCGATGGCGCGTTATGCACATGCATAACCCTTCGATGTTCCGATACGAGATGGACAAAGCACTGCTCTGTATCCAGCCCCGCACTAGCCCATGTCATCGGGAATAGAATAGCCAGCCACCCGTCACCTTCGTCGATACGATAATGGGTTTTCCGCGCCTATAAAACACCTTTGTTGATTACCATTTGAAGACCCAGCAAAGCAGATCTTATGTATATACAATATTGTCGACATGCTCACTTATTCTCTACATCTGGGACAGATCTCAGATATACTAAATATATCTCGCCTGCAGAAAGTCAGGAAATCGAAAATCCGACATACGCAGAGAGTAAAGACTAATACTCAATCAGAGCACTTTCTCAATATTTGCAATTTCCTGAAACATGTCCGCGTAGTCAATGGCCTCTTTCTTCGTCGGTCGCGGCAGCGGCTTACGGCCAAACCCTCCATATCCGAAAAAGCACTCAAGTGCACACTTAGTCCCTGATATCCCGGTCTTGATCGCCACCCAGTCCCCGCGAGCCACAATTGCTTGCAGCGTTTTGGCCTCATGGTAATTATCAGAGATGAAAAGCTCTGCCACTTTCACGCAGGATTTCGGTGCGATATTTGCCAGACCAGCTACTACCCCCGAGCCGCCTCCCACCAGACTCTGTATCGTGAAATCCGCAGAACCACCCAGACACATGAATCCAGACCCTGGATCTGCATGCGTTGACGCAGTGGTCGCCGCTGCAATCCTATTCAACTTCCCTGTATTCCCGCACGTAAGCTTACATCCCACGATATTGGGATGTTTGGCAAGCTCGATGATGGTATCGGAATCGAGATCAACGCCCGTCACGGCCGGATAGTTGTATAGAAGGATCGGTAGAGGCGAAGCGTCAGCAATCTCTGTGAAATAGCCCTTGATGCACTCCGGTTTATAGTTCGCTTTGTAGTACGACGGAGGAAGAATGATAGCGTAGTCCCCACCAGAATCCTGAGCCTGACGACAAAGATCAATCGTCTCGCGAGTCGATTGGACTCCGCATCCAACAATGATAGGTATATTCTCGTATCCTGCCCGCGAAAGGGCATCGCGAGTCGTCCAGTTGACTGTAGAGCGTTCGAGGTTGGTGAGATGGACTGCTTCGCCGTTGGTGCCCTGCGTAACTATACCCGCGACGCCTGCTTTGGCCATGCGTACTGCATGTCTCGCGATCGCTTCTCCATCGAGTTCTTCTGTGATCTTTTTGAAAAATGCCAAAGTTGGTACGTAAACCCCGGGTCTTAAGAGCCGCTGAGGATGTTTGTGCGATGGGTTTGGGTATGTGGCATCCTCCTGGGCTTGAGAATATATTGTATCGGGTAACGGTAGATTTGTCGTTTGGTCGATGCCCGCCTCCTCGTCCGGGATGTCAGCGCAGGATGACATTCAGAAACGTTTAATTAAACTAAACGATCTTTCGTAGTTTGTTTTGGTTATGGTATGGATTGCAGAGAGTATTGGGTTTATGAAAGGGCCTTTGTTGACACGCGAGTCACGTCACCCGAAAATAGCAGTGACGCAACAACGAAGGACATTGCAAATGGCCTGTAGAAAGTACAATATGATTGGAACACTGCTAGGAGACCAGTTAACAGTAGAGCCGTAGTAGCTCATGGCCTCTCTCGGAGATTCTCTCAATGGTTCAAGCTATGTATTACTTGATGCATGGGTCGTTCAAAATCTAGGGTCAGCACAGGACGCTGTGAAAGTGTAGAACCATTCAAGCTGCCAAAGGAAAAGTCCATATCCATGCAATTTAAGCTTCTCCATAATAACCTTAACGCCGAATAAGTTTGGCTAATGGTACATCGTCTTCATCATAGAATTCGGCTTCTTCATCGACACCGAAATCACGCAGACGTTCTCCTTCCGAGTTCTTCCACGCTTCTTCTCCTTCAGATATCTCGTGTTCGGATAAGTTGTCATCTGAGAGGTCGTCTGCGCCGTCGTCAACCGGAGAAAAGCGTTCATGGAACCGTTTGCGCCGTTGTATTTCAGCTCCGCCTTGGCCGCCTTGCCGACGCGCTAGATCTTCCATCTGTCGGCGGTTGAAGGCTTCAATCTCTTCGCGTGCGGATGTATATTGCTGCTGGAAAGTAAAGGGTCCTTCTGTGTCATGCTTTTTTATCATTCGGGGAATACGGTCTGGGTCTGGCGGTGGCCAGGACAGTTTCGGATCTGTAATAGTTCAGCATGAGCCTTTTGTACACTGAATGCAAAAGCATGCTTACCTTCGAATCCATTTGTTTCGAAATCCAGACCAGTGTCGCGACTTGGTGTAGCTGCTAAAGGCCAGAACCAACTTAGAACCTACGATGCTCGTTAGCGTGTACATTCACTAATACTGGATAAGAACACTCACGTTTGCACTTCCTCCCATTCCAGCTTTGATATTGTTCCAAATACCAATATCGTAAGGGAACTCTTGCCTCTTAATCGGTATCATGATACCGTCCGGGCCTTCCAGGACACCACCGAAGTGACGCGCTCGCCTGACAAGAGTTTTGTGCCTCTCGATCTCCCAGGACTCGATAGTCGTTACATTCTCACCAAGAGATATGGCAGTGCGTATGAGAAGAATGGCTAAAGCAAATAGGGTGAGAGTATTAACCACCGTGAGTATGAATAGGAGAGAAAGCTGCGCGACACTCGGTCCGAGGTACTTCAAGGTCTCAATCAGCGTTATATATCTTCAGGAGCTGAGGGTGAAATTTCCTACACTTGGAAGATTTCTGTTTCGCCAGACGCCCGCTACTCTGGAATAGAGTAAGGATGCAAGATACGCTAACCCGACAACAGCGTAGAACAGAAAACGGATAAAATGCGGGAAAGTAAAGTGAGAGACGCAGTTTGACGTCCAGGGACAGTGGTGGTCCATCTTGGGGATGCATCTATAAACAAATATCAGCATCAATGTAGCCAATCAATTTTCAGGCTTAGACCTTTGGCATTTTCCGCAGTGATGCGCCCTTGGCGGTTTGAAGGCTTCGCATTTTCGACACCATCTCTGTCTGCCGATAATGTCTTTGTCGGAATCAATTTGAGTCTTACGTTCGCCGTCTTTGGACTTGGGCTTCCAGTCTTTGGGGATATGCCCTGGATCTACAGTACATGTCCGATAATAGCATATCCAAATAGAGATAGCAAGGACGTTGACTTTCACCAGCTGAGACCGAGTAAGTGGTCCTGGTTCAAGATGTTGAAGGAGATATTGAGACGGATAAGCAAGAAATGCAATAAGTAGAGAGACAGCAGGGATCGCAAGCTGCGATAGTGAAAATTGGCGAGGCGCCATTTTCTTCTATCGATGGCAAGAAATCATGGTTGTCCACATCGTCGGTTTTCGCGTGGCTGACTGCCTAGTTAGGTACGCGTGCCGATCGGGATGAAGTGCGTGGCCGAAGCGCGCACGTCCGAGACGGGGGAACTTTAGTCTTCAGAATGGGAGAGAAGCATTACCTTATCATCTACAAGTATCTAGCCCGAGCCTCTAGAATATCTCACAAGTCTCATTAACCCTTGCCCTTTGGGAGCTAGCTCGCTGGAGCCATGCTTGACCATCTGCTACGATCTTGAAGATGCCAATTGCCGCCCTTCCACAGTCGACTGCGCGGGCAATAGGGTCAACAAGCGTTTTGTCTGATGCGTGCTCCGTCGTCAAAGAACTACTAGACAATTCCCTGGATGCGAATGCGTCGTCTGTGTCGATAGAGATATCTCAGAATACAGTCGATCTGATCCAGGTGAAAGATAACGGACATGGCATTCCCTCACAAGACCACGGCTTTGTCTGCAAGCGCAGTTTTACGAGTAAAATCCAGACACTAGACGACTTGAGAAATGTCGGTGGCACTTCTCTTGGATTTAGAGGCGAAGCGCTGGCCAGCGCTTGTGAGATGTCTGGAGGTGTCAGTGTAACTACGAGAGTCGAGTCGCAGGTAGTCGGAGCAACTCTGAAGTATTCACAGACAGGAGAGCTCATAAGGTGAGTCTATTCGCCGTAAGTCTTCTATCGGATTCTGATCTAATACTTGTTGCAGCTCTGAGCGCGCTTCTCATCCGGTTGGGACCACTGTACGTGTAACGGAATTCTTGAAACATATTCCAGTCCGGAGACAGACGGCGATAAAGAGCGCGTCGAAAACGATTACGAGGATCAAGAAGCTTCTCCAGGCATATGCAGTAGCCCAGCCTTCTAAACGAATTTCATTCAGGGTACTGAAAAGCAAAAATGAAAATAGCAATTGGACTTACGCTCCGAAACCAAACACGACACTTCGAGAAGCTGCCCTGCTGGTAGCCGGCTCGGAAACATCTAACCACTGTGCAGTGTTTACATGTCCATCTAATGAAGTTGATGAGCACGAAGCTAGACACAGTACTATCGCCAACTATGAGTTAACTGCGTTTCTGCCTAAAGCCGATTCAGGTAGCTATGGCCATTTCTGTTAATGACTAGATCACGCTGACAACCAGAAGATTTTACCAAAGTGAGTAGCGGAGGCCAGTACGTGTCAGTTGATGGGAGGCCGGTTTCTACTTCAAGGGGAACGCCTCGTGATATCATAAAGCTATTCAAGAGCTATATCCGTTCAGCTGCGAAGGTCAAAGGCGATGGAACGTCGCTTTCAGATCCGTTTTTGTGTCTGCATATTCGTTGCCCGAAAGGGAGTTACGACGCAAATATTGAGCCAGCCAAGGACGATGTCTTGTTCACTGACTCTGTCACCCTTATCTCTCTAGCAGAGGGTCTCTTCAAGAGAGTATATGGTGAAGTCGATCACGGCGCCACGTTGGATCCGGGACCATCGAAGACAACGAAGGCGTCTGATAATAGAGTATTTATAAGGGGGCTCACAGAGTCGAAAGGGGTAGAGGATCGTGGCATTCAGCAAACACATTCTGGATCTCAAGCCTCATCTATACCAGGAGGTGCGGCGCAATCCTATACCCACCATCATCTGGACAGTGAAGGACCAAACATATCGCGTAACGAGACGCCAACGAGGTCGGGCCACATCGACATTAGGAATCCATGGGCTATTGCAAGATTGAATACGTCAACTAATTCTGCAGGAAATGTTCGACCTTACTATTCCAATTTGCTAACTCCAAGCCGCACACAAAACACTCCCGGGAGCCCAGCGCCCGAGAGCGTTACGAACAGTCGCAATTCCGGTAGTCCTCCTCTGCCGAGTCCATCAAATTCAGATTCCACGCTGTCTTCGGGATCACGTAGATCTTCGCAGTTTTTACCGGGTTCTCAGCGTAGCCCAGTTCATGCTGCTTATACGAAGTCTCATAGAGACATCGCAAAAGATCGCTATGGGAACGGTGCCCTAGATACGTGGTTTCAGAAAATCACGCAATCATCTCTCAACCATATGTCCACCTATATCTCGAGCCAGGACACTGAAGGTGTGGCAACCGAAGATAGGAGAACAGAACATCCTGGACAGGAAAGATATTCACCTGAGACTAGCCCACTGGAGGATCGTGCGAACGATATGTTCAATGAAAGTGTCAATACTTCTACCGATGAGATCAATGTTCTTCGGATCTCTGGAAGAGAATCTTCTGTGGAGGATATGGAAGACACCGGATCGCCCGAAGACACTATCCACAGACGCCAGGAGTTCCCTGTACTTGAGCAGTGGTCATCGCGACTGCACCAGTCTTCTGCTTCAGAATTCACGTCTGAGACGGAGCTGGCGTTGGATTTCGAGCGCAGAAAGAAAGCAGCTATTCAGTCCCGAAGGGTGCAAACAAAGGCCTTCCTTGGATTGGCTGCGCCTGGAGAGTATGAAGCTCCTTCGAGCTCTCCTCACCAGAACAGGTATCTTGCTGCCCGCGCTGCTTTAGCAGCTCCGAACACAGACTCTGGTGTAGAGATGCCACCCAGTGTTCCTACTCCGGAGATTTCTAGGGCCGCCTTAGATTCTAATGACTCGAGGGCATATTTTATCCGCCATCGAGATATGATCGGGAAGTCGGGGTCTTCCAGTGGGGGTCTCAAGATCCGAAGAGTTCATACCAGCAAATTACCTTTGGAGCGAATACCCGAAGGCTCAAGCCTTTATAATACAGGCCTGAAAGTGGCCATGGATCTGCGTCATCTATCTTCTTCATTTACACAGATGTGCAGGATTGATTCTTATTATTTGTCCGGTAAATCATCTGAAGCATTTTTGGACGTACCTTCGAAAACACTGCTTCATTTGTGGGACGTTCGATTATCGAGTTTAATCAAGAGGAATTATAGGTCTGTCGAAACGGATCACGAGCCTGAGATATCACTTGACTTATCAGCTACAGAGTCACAAGCACATAAGAGCTGTGATTGACCACATCAGTGCCCTTACATTATTAACAGTCTTACATTATTTCCTCGTCTTAAATCAGACTTTCAAGGATTGTGAGAGACTCTGAGTACTTTATTATATATGACCTATACGACCAATAACTACTATATCGTTTCTCTTGCCACATGCATAGTTGTACATGTTCTATATGCTAGAGGCTTTCTCTAATACCAGATTTTCATATATTGATTCCGAGATGCTACTGTCCAAATTAGGAAATATTTAACTCTACATAACAATTATAAGAGCAGTAAACACAACCCAAGAAAAGAAAAAGAAAAAGAAAAAGAAGACTTTAGAAGTACAAAAAAAGCTCACACCCGCGGGCAATCATCCAAAGGATGAGAGATGGCGGGTGTGCCGAAAACCCCGCCTATGCTTTTGGCGGGCAGAGTTTTTCGTCGAAATCCTTAGAGCGACTCCAAGGTTCGAACAGGGGGCCTCTAGCTAGATGGAGATGGACCAGCTTTGTACCACTACACCACCTGGACCCCCTGACTGGTAATGGGCCTTTGTTAGGGAGTTATGTGTTCTGTTGTGTTGGTGAATGGGAAGGGACAGGGTAGGTTTCTTTGTTGTCACGAGGTTCAAGGACACCCTGCATCATCACTACTTGTGGATTTTGAGTAACTAGCAATATCCCTTGGCCGTGATATGATATAGCTATTCTATCAATTCTTTCTCGCAATGCCACGGAGTCTGACGTATCCCAGCCACTGACTACCATCCTCCGCTCTGGTGACAGCTGTCTGGAGAATCTCACAGACTTCCTTCACAGCACTATTTCTCTCGGCTTCAGGCAAGATATCCAACATCTGAGCACCCATCAACTTCACCCATCCTTCCAATCCGCCACTGGCTGCCGTTGTCAGCTTGGTGGGACGATACTCGAGTTCTATCTTCTCGACCTCGAACCCAATACTCTCAAGCGCTTGCTTCATCCAGGTATCAGAGGGAAAGAACCAGGGATTAGACTCTCGTGCTTTCTCTATACTGACTCCACGGTGGACGAGGGCTGAGAGTATCGCGGTCGCGACTTCGGAGACATTTCCATGTCCGCCCATTTCAAAGACGAAAGACCCGCCTGGCTTTAGGGCGGTATGTATACCACGAAGAGTCGATATCCTTGTCGACTGATCACGTAAGATCCAATGGAGAGCGGCGTTCGATATCCTGAACATTTCATGTTATTTAACCACGTCGTCACATAATATAAGTACAGTCAGTCAGGATATCTATTGACTCACACCTTATCCCAGGAACCATCAACGATGGAGCTCTCCTTTTCGAGGAATCTGCAATCAACAACCTTGAATTCTGCTTTAGGTGAATCATAATCCCTCTTAGCAGCTTCTATCATCGCAGGTGACGAGTCAATCCCAAGCACAGACGCTACAGAAGAGAGGAAATTCTCCGTGAATTTTCCATCACCGCAGCCGACGTCAAGAATCTTCTCAGATGGTTTTGGATCGAGATATTGCAGAACCTTCTGCGTCAGCTTTGGGACAAAAGATGCTGATGCAGAGTACGCCTGTTCTTTATATGAGCTAGTGGTTCCATAACGCGGGGAAGCGATAGCGGGATTTTGACGGAACAGTTGGCAGATAGCAGAGATATCATACCTCAGAAGACCAATGGTCCTTGGGAGGTTGGGCACTTGTGTTGCTAGACATTGTACATATATTTAGGAGTTGGAATAAAAGAGATGTGCTCTCTTGGCATGAGGATATACATCGTTGCTTACTGCGAGAGGGGAGGCTTTAAGCAACGGCTACAGGCTCCGATCTCGGAGACGTCAGATTACGACTATGCGCGGCTTCAAATGAAACAGCCACACAGCTGAAGGATATTATGAATAGAACAGTCATTTGCATGAATTATTCAAAATGATTCGTGCGCTGCATAAAGGTATTATTTAAATCATGTTTGCGTTTTGGTCTACTCAGCGTTGCGGTTAGCGGACCCATGTCGGCGGTAACGACATACATCTAACAGTGCTCTAATTAGACATCGTTATACCCAAGTCTTACACGGATACTATACGAGCCTCTTCTCGCAAATTTAGTATTATTCGACATATTTGCTGTGGCCGGACGACGTAGCTCGCTATCTATGGTTAATGCCGTTGACGTTTCTCCAGGTCAAGGCGCGGAATTGGCATCTAATTCTCCGTCTGCTACTTCTTATGGCTAGTGGATTTGAAATCTTTGTCGTGGGTAATCCTGCGTAATATGATATTAAACTGCGGTGCATGAAAATTCCATACTACGAGATAATGGTTTGGCCTAAAGTGTGAACATACTTGAAAGTACCTAATTGGGATTTCTAGTATTATGTCCGGAAATTTGAATAAAGCCCAACCTTTTCGTGGAGAAACGGAGGCCAGGAAGTAGAATAACACTAACTATCAAGCTCGGCAATGCCTGGTCCACCTTCTGTAAGAAATCTCTGCCCTCCACGAAGGAGATCAGTCACACCAGGGATAACATTTTCGTAATAGGATTGGAACTCGGATGGCGTGCAGAGCTGCCTGCCAACAGACCCTTCCCTTTCGAAAACTACGCCATGCTTCGTCTTTTTTTCTGAACCTTCCACTTTCTCCCCGACTAACCATCGTTCGTCTATAGTCCCCAGGAAAAGATCGACTGTCCTCCGATCATCCTCCGATCTCCATATGAGGGGGCTACCGCAGTCTCCGCAAAATCCACGGTACCGGCCAGATGATGAGGAATATTCCCTATATGTCGCGGCCGATGACAGAGGTGGGACGATCTGATCAGGTGAAAGAACGATGAATTGCGGCAAAAGGCTCGCAGTCCATTTACGGCACATTGTACATTGGCACGATGCAGACTTTGTTTAATTGTAAGATTTTCATGTTTTAACTTGCGCGAAATCAGTCGCGTAGGGACGTACTGGTGGTGGCCATTGAGCATCTTTGTCAAAAACAATCTCATAACGTATTGATTGACATAGGCAACCCCCTGATATCCTCTCAGGTCTACTGCCAGAAGAGGACATTGTATTTGATAATGCGCCTAAAGTTGAAGGAGATGATGGAATCGACGCGACAAAGATGTGAAAATGAAAAAGGCGGGGAACCGGGGAAGTAGATAGTTGTAAATACCTATGACATAGTTAACTACTCGGCAACTAGTTAAATAGCGATCTAAATCCACAAATTACGAAGGCGGCGATTGAGCTGTCTCATGCCAAGCAACCTGTAATATTCTGCGCAGAACAGTAAGAGCATGTCATTGGGGATAGCGGTTTAGGGTTCGAATCTCAACTAATGCACCTTCTCAATGATTACATTCCTCCCCAAATTCCCATTTATGGGCCCAGAGACGGGAGTTCATCTTTTCTCCTGCTAAACCTAGCAGCTTTCGGCTTTTAAACAAAGTGGTTCTCAGGAGGTTTGTCTATCAGCAAGTGACGGATAAATTATTAGTTCAGTACACATAATAACTTTCGCAGTGCTTCAATTAACCATAAACAAATAAACTGCACTTCGGATCCCCGCATAACCTAGTAGAGCGCAGCGAGTTAGAACGTATTTAACTTCGGGGTTCACCCGGCACCTATTCGCGTGCATCCCGGAGGCGTTCCACACCAATAATCCACGGCACTACCGTGCAAAGAGCAACATTGCACTGACGATAGCACCCAGAAACAGAACGTCTAAGTGAGGCACATCATCCATGTAATCTGGCGCCGGCGAGTGAGCCATGTTAGCAAAACAAAACATAAGATAGCGAAAAACCAATATCCGGGCCTCCAGCTCGACGAATACATACTATTGAGATTATATCAAGCATCAAGCATGTATATATGACGATCGGAAAAGTCCCGGTCGGTTAAGTAACATATAATACTACTTGTTAGAAACGCGAATGTTCTCTCATTGGCCCCTGGTATAAATTCTCGCTGTTTCTAGAGTAAGCTGAATCTGCATTCTTTCAATATCGACATCAGATTCCAAATTTGTCGACATGTTTCTCCTTAGGTTTATTCAGATTACCTACAGGGTCCTTTTCAGCTTAGTGGCTGTAACATATGCCCTTGAAACGGATCACCTTCAAAATACGACAAACTGGCATCTGACAGATACACATATTCATGCACTACCTCCGGCCTACAAAGCTGCACTTGCTCAGGCAGGCGGCGACCCATCTGGCTATCCTACCCCAGAGTGGTCGATTAACGGGACTCTTCAAAGCATGGATTCCGTGAATTCAGCCAAAGCTGTGCTTTCGGTCTCCACGCCCGGTGTCCCCATTGCTGGTACAGGCTCCGAGGCTCGCAAGCTCTGTCGCGAGATTAACCATTTTCTGGAAGGAGTGGTTTCTCAAGAACCTGAACGGCTCGAGTTTTTTGGCGCTCTCCCAGATTGGCGAGATCTCAATGGGACCCTGTCAGAGATCGACTTTTTGTTCTTCGAACAGAAAGCTGCTGTGGGTGTGGCCTTCTATACACAATATGGTGATTACCTACCCGGCGACCCAATGTTTTGGCCCATCTGGGAAAGACTCGAGACCTACAATGCTTTAGCGTTCATGCACCCTGGCGTTATGGATGTTGAACCAAAGTTCATAGGAGGTTTCCTCCCCCAACCAATTATTGATTATCCTCAGCAAACGACACGGGCAGCAATGGATCTTGTCTTCCGAGGGACGAGATCTAGGACTCCTCATGTTGATATGATACTTTCTCATGCTGGAGGGACGCTCCCATTTCTTGCAACGCGCGCCCTTGGCAGTCTTCTCATTGGAGAAATTTCAGCCAATGCAAATGCCAGTGTCGCTGAAGCAGAGGCTCAATTTCGAAGGTTCTATTACGACATTGCTTTAAGCACCAGCAATACGCAACTCGATGGTCTACTTGATAATGTAGACCCCAGTCATGTCCTCACTGGGTCAGGTTATCCTTATGCGCCCCCAGTGGCCATTCATGCCTCTCATGCGGCATACATTGCCTGGGCAGCCGATCATCCTGAACTTGGACCAGACGTGCTTTCACGTAACGCTCACGATCTCCTTACCAAGTATAAGCTCCTCATGGCAGGAAAGGCTCAATAAATCCCCTGAAGGAAAGGGACATACCTACATATTGTATCTACTACATAACAGAAACATTTTCAGCAACAAACACCAGTTATATACACCCGTAAAATAAATACCCCCTGTAACGAGAGTTGCCGTTGCATTTCCCTCTCAATATGCACATGCTTTACTCGGGACACTAGGCAGCTAGTGCCTCCCATCTTGACGCCAGCGTCAATGGTTGTGAAGGATGTATTTAAGGGCCGATTGTACCCAAGCAGCGTCATTGATAATATCGTAATATCTCGGTTGACCGTGACTCCCTCTCCATTACCGGCCGGCACGCCATGGGAGACACGTTTATCCCTCCATCGTTATAATGAAAGAAGCGCACCTTCCTGCCGATTGCGAGTATTCTGTAGACTGGGACCCGCTGACCCACTGGCCTTCTCTGGTGTTGGCGGACTAAGTACCTCTAAAGTTGGTTTTGTCCATTCTACTAGGCATTGCTTGACCCGCGCTCCCATGTATTGTGTTATCAGGAAATAGTCACGGCGCCCTTCCCACAACTCGAAGGTATGGAAGACTGAGAATCACCCTTTTCATCGTACGGCCTTCTACATGGCCTGAGAACGGCTGTTATAGCCATGCACTGGAGTAAAGATCGAGTTAAGGACGGAATTGCAGACGCCATCGTTTGATATCCACGTGCTATATACAGTAAGCATATCGTATATACATAATGTATAAGATTAACATACAGATACTCCTATCGTAACATCATCGAGCTAGTCTTCCTTACGACGAGATGGTGAAATGTAGAGGTAGTTCGCGTAGCCGTTTTTATAGCCAGTCCGAGGATGGGCATTCTCAACGCAGAATACATATTCTGCAAGTAAGAATCCAAAAGACAGTGAATATTCTGAACTTTTGCACTGTTGAATGCGAATGAAATGGTAAAGGAAGTTATAGAAGTAGTCTTATTAGGCAACTACACCACGTGATTACCAGTGGCGCCCCTTAAAGGGGAACTCCAACAAGAATAATGCTGTGAATGAAATGAGAATGAATGAATTGTTAAATATGTGATTACTCGGCTCCTTTTTGACCGGACCGATGGGATGGGAAGTATTACTAAAAGTAATACAGACATTATTTCTGCTTCCATGATTCGAAAGAACGTGAAATGGACTCATTTTATATCTTAAGATTATTTTGCACACACTGTGTCATGAATGGCAAGCCCCATGCCTTCTCTGCTTTCCTGGAGTTTACACTATACCCTCAGCCATCGTATTGAATGAAATTCCTTCCTTCAGTACAATATGTACATAGATTGCATTGCCCTGGATTCAAAAATGAGTCGATCCACAGACTTCGTTGAAATCATCTGTTGTAATGTCAATATAGGTGTATTTGATGGAATCATGTATTTACTCACGGAGAGAAGTTGCTGGCACTGTTTGCTACAGAATCCATATCGATACAGTTGCCAATTTGGAAGATAGAATCATCACCCAAGGCGTCGAAATTGGAACTGACGGCGTTTCCAGCACAGTCGTTGTTATCCCAGAACTGTGCGTGCGCTCCTCCGAAGTTACTGTAGGCTTCAACCCTAATAGAGGAGAATCCAGGAGATGGACTGGCACAAGTAGAGTCCCAGACATTGAGAGATCGAGAGTCTCCGGTGCAGCCAGGGTTTTGGAAGAGGGTCACAACGTAAGCCGACGAGGTTCCGAGAACGCAAAAGGTGGTTATGGCTTTGACAATCATTGTATGCATCTTGATTGCTCTTCGACGGAGAAACCCCTATAATGTATATAATGTACTTTGAACTTGTGTTGAGGTTTTGTGGCAAGATGAAATGGATGATGTATTGAGGAAAGGGATATGGGAAGATCAAAATGGCTTTTCTTATACTTTTCGCAGGTGAGTTTCCTAAAACCTTAGCCATCTCAGCTTTACCGCCGCTAGATGATTGTATAATTGCACTTTTACCACATAGTCCCAAAATTGTGACCGGATTACTTGTATTGTATAACCCGCCGGAGGTAGAATAGGTCAACTGCGCTAGACTGTGCCAAGATACCCCTAACAGTTATTCGTTTAAGTTAGCAGAGTCTATAAAACATGGATACATACCCCTTTCCGCAACGTCGTAAGATTTTAGTCCTTCACGACGCCAGGTGGACCTTTTTTCTACTCAGACCCCAAATTGCCAAGATTAAAAAATGCCGCAAAAGGTGCCATAAAAGAAAGTATAGCCAACTGAGCTCCAAGCGAGGTATTTGTTACAGCTATGGAAGGTGACCCAGTCGGGAGACATAGGATTCTTACAACAACCGTCGATTGTACTGGGTATAGTGTTGCGTTAAGCTGCGGGGTACTCTTTATTCGACAATCGATTACGCCCAAGGATAAATCAAGACGCATCTTATCGAAAACATTTCAAGGTATATAAAGGGTTCAAATTGAATGATATATTCTGAATCAACAACAATACTTATTTTCTTCAACTCGTGGTCACAGTCATATCGTCTATCCGTATTCACCAATCAGAATACTACCGTCTAGTAACGCCCCAAACCCCTGTATGACCATATAACTACTGACGACCTTAGAAGTCAAATAACGAAATGAAGTTTTCCCTACTATTTACGGCCTGTACACTATTCGCTGCTTCGACCTCCGCAATCCAAGTCGAATTATACCACGACCATGACTGCCAGGATCTGTACTACACTGATACCATCAACACCAGTACCTGTTCACGTCCTTCGGAGGCTTCAGCTCCATGAAGATTGTACCAGGAACTGGTGACGGTTATTATGTCCGCGTGTTTAGTTCCAACTCTTGTGTGGGCTCTCTTGGCACTATGTATAATGTTGGGGAATGGGGTAGTAGATGCGCTGCATTTGACACCCGCAATTCTATCAGGGTGGATACTTCGTGATCCAGTGGTCAGTTTTAAATTCTACTTTATCGTCGTATGGACACAATACTGCCTCGGAGAGCTTCGAAATCCATAGAATTATACCTATTTAGCATGGTGGTATCAGGATTTAGACAAAGCCAAGGGCTCATGTTACGCTCTCACGTCAGTCACCATGCGCCAAACCCATTCCTATCCATGACTGTATTAGTTCTGCGACACCTATAAATACTTGGCAATCAAACCATAAGTCTATATATGGCCTGCTCATCTCTCCATCCTTTCCACCTCCTTCCCATCTCTCAATCACAAATATTCATTCACTTTTACTCTCCTGTACTACTCTCCGGTCCCTGCACGTCAAAAAGCCACAGCATCCAAGATGAAGGTCACTTCTACTGTCTTCATATCACTCATGGCTCTCTTGGGCTCGGCTACAGCCAAATTCAATGTCGAAACTTTTAGTGACGGCAATTGTCAGAATTCGCTGGGTCAGGTTATCACTGTCGGGACTTGTAGCACAACCCACCCTGGATTCAGTTCAATGAGAATCGTCGGCCGCGATCAAGGAGATCCTAAGAACACCCTCACGGCCTACACGCAAAACAACTGCGGCTGCCCTTCATGCGGCTCTCACGGATACAGCGCAAACGATGACGGTTGTCTCAACAACTTCGGATTTGTCGGGAATGCCATCGGACTTATTTAGATGATAGGATATCGCTCTCAGCTACCCTGGCTTCGACCGACCATCACTCGGGGTATAAGTGCAAATACGGTGCTATCTGGAGAGTGCCCTTTTAATTTGGGACGGAATATTTTCCTATGCAGAATACGGCCATCATGTGTACGGAGTACCTATCTCCCCATTAAACACTGGAGTACCTACTCTATATGTGAGATAATTGGACAAAACAAACCACTATCGTTAATTGAGTTTTTGTTGAGTAAATGGACCTCACTTTTCAGCTACTTGGCATCGTTCGGGGTGGTTAGACATAATTCCATTAAAGCCGAGAGCCAAGATCTTGGCCAACTTGGAGCATACAGCTGAAGTATTTACGTCAGACAGGTGAGATTATAGTAACATTCCTCCCAGATACTGTCTGGATCGGAGTAAAATAAGGGATATGCAGCAGTAATTGAGTTCTGTAGATAGGGGTGAGGAAACAAGCGGACTTGGCCATGTGAAGTTTTTACGTTGTTGTTGTTGTCTAGGGATGGAAGTTGCTGCTTGGCATCCCTCAAGTATATAACTACCTCTAGATAACGCCCTATCGGATATGTCGGAGTGCAAAAGGAGAACTCCTAGTGGTTCGGGGCAGGATCTGATACTAGATTAGACTTTTTTACCTCTTACTGATATATACCCGATCAAATAGTAAGAAATTATTGAAATCTTCTATTTTACATGCGCCCTACTCTTGGTGTATGCCCCCTCATAAAGGGAGTAAGATAGACTCTATGGACCCAAGCCGATCATGCAGTTGAGATTAGCTAAAATAGCCGGCCAAAGTTATGGATGGGTAGTGAAAGTAAGTAGCAATTATAGCACCAAGAATTAGAATGAACATTTTGAGCAGTGTCCAGGTAGTCGGGCGTGCAACAGGTTTACGGATTGGCTTCATCACGTTAGTAACAACTCTGAAAATGAAGAGAACCGGTGCTTACCTTCATTGTCCAATGTGACCAGGTAGGAAATAGGCTGCGGTACCAGTAATGTGCTTGTGTCCATGGATAGGCCATTGCGTTCCACTGCTTCTCGTTCACGTACCACTGTTGTCTGTTAGCAACGGATCCCCACTCCGTGTTCTTTTCTATATGTAAATGGAAATCATACAGAAGCACAACCTGCGTTCCAAACACGACGACGAAGGGAATCCTGGACTTTGTAGACGTATTCATCCTCGGCTTCCTGCTTCAAATCGATTGAAGCCGCCTTTCCGCCCAAAACAGGCTTGAGTACCCTCAGTGCGTAGTTGACAGAACTACTTGGGTCAGTACATTGTCCCGTTTCCATTTTGTGGCTCCGGTACGAACTTACTTCTCGGCCGCCATCAACGCGGAAGTATGCCCAGTCGCTGCATTGGGCCCAAGTAACAGAAAGAAGTTCGGAAAACCACTCATTACAGAGCAGTTATACGCCCCTGGACCGTCATATCTCTTCCAATGATCTGCAACAGTCCCACGAGAGCCACGTATTTCTGTGTACGGAAGGAACTTATTCGTCTGGAACCCTGTCGCAAGAACGATCACATCGGCAGGATAGAATCCATCGGTCGTCTTGACACCGTCTGGCAAGATTTCTGTGATTTTAGTTTGGGTAAGATGTAACTTCTCATTATGGAGGGATTTGAGATATCCGTCATCGAATATCCGCCGCTTGCATCCCACATCAAAGTCGGGAATAAGAATGTCGTGGTACTTTGCCGGGGCTGTCTCTTTCATGAATTTTTCAACTTGCTGTCTGCGTTTCTGTCGCAGCTTGGCGGCCGCCTTGGTCATCGGAAATAGACGAAAGTCATTCTCTGCTATCAGAAATATGTGCAGACGGTGGAGTCGCATCGCAAGCGGGATATAGGTAAAGATCCACTGCAGAATTTTGGGATATGTGAAATTAGGCGCTTTGAATATCCAATGCCTGCTTCGGACTATTTGGGTCAAGCTCTTGGTACGGTCCACAATAGCTGGGACAATCTGGGCAGCAGTACCTGTATGAGTGAGCATCCTCGTTGGCATCGAAGGGACAACGGGTACCTACATCCATTGCCTATGACTATTACATTCTTATCTTTTAGACTCACACCGTGGTCCCATCTCGCAGAATGAAATATTGAACCCTTGAAAGAGTCGGCCCCGGGAATATCGCATGGTTTAGGTTCCACGAGTTGTCCCGTGGCAGCGAAGAGGATCTGGGCTTCGTGATATGTCACCTCGCCAGTGACAACGTTGCGAATCTTCATCAACCACCGGGAGGCCTCTTCACGCCATATGCATTCCTGTACCTCAGTACAAAATGTCATCTTGTCACGTAGACCATATCTATCCACCACATCGTCATGGTAAGCTTTGATTTCCTTATAAGAGGGCATCAGCTTAGTCCATCGAGCGCTCAAAGCGAAAGAAAAGCTATAGAGTGCGCTGGGGACGTCACAAGCACATCCTGAAATTATACTAGTCAGAAATAAAAATGCATACAGAGAAAAATGCAGCAGAACTAACCGGGGTAAGAGCTTATGTGCCATGTTCCTCCGCAGTCTGCATGCTTTTCGAAAAAGCGAATATCATCCATGTCATACCATCGCTTTAGTGTCGCTCCGAGGGCGATGGCGCTCAGGCCAGTGCCAATACAAGCGATCTGGCTATACGACGCCTCAGCTAGATTGTGCTTTTGTGCCATGGTAGGGACGAATAGGGCATCCAGTTCTCTGTCCGGTATCTGTTGAGTCGGATGCTATCAGGACTAAATGCTGGGAACGACGAAATGATAAGTTTAAGGGAGCCATCTTAGAATACGGACATGGACTGAAAGTTATATATGACCCTACAGTTTACTTGGGATGCGCTACCACTTCTTTGAGAGGAACCGAAATGGTAATTGACAGTTGTACGACCGGAATGGTTCCGAAAGCCGCGTCTCATCATGCACGGGATCGACCCGACATATCATCTTTTACAAAACCCTTACTATTTAATTTGCCAACCGAGGTCTCCATTTGGAAGCGGGAGAGAGCTTCACGTTCAGTTCGCTGTTTGTTGCAAATTAACTACACATGTCCGCCGATCGAGGACGCAAGTTCTGAAGACGTTTGCCACTATCGATCTGGTAGAACTTTTAGCTCATTAGAATATCTTGCCTAGCATCCTCGTCCACAATACAGATCATTCTAATAGACTGGTAAAAAGACCATATATAGTATAATACATGTATTCTGGAGCTTTAGATCTGGCTGGACTTTACATGGTTGCCTTTAATTTACTGGGGAAAATTCAAATGGATTCAACAGTGATCCCAAAGACTTCCTTCGCCCTCATTTCCGGGTATGCCCCGATATTCATGTTCAGGGTATACACTTAGTGAGGGAGCATATCGTTTATCCGACGTCATTTATCAATTGTATCGGGTACGTTCCAGATGCCGCCGGATATATCCCGGGATGCAGAATCTTATCTATTTTCACTCCGTTACATATATGGTTACTTATATCTACATCTTAGGTAAATGCCATAGTACCTTCAACTGAAGTTTAATTTCAGTTGTATCTTTTTTCCAACATACATCCATACAGACCATATACTGGCAGGATGGAGTTCCTCGGAGAGATCGAAAGAGCGTGGGAATACGTTTGCACACACTACAAACCTGGCCAGATTGAAATCGCAGGAGTTATCTTAGCGCAAATAATCGGCTTTGTGATACCGGCAGTTGTATACTTGCTTATCGATCTACTTTTCCCGGAATTCTCTGCGAAACACAAAATCCAAAGCACTCGCCGACAGCCAACAACAGCTCAGATTTGGCACTGCATCAAAATCTCCATGTTTAATCAGATATGGGTCGTCATGCTTCACGCCATGGCTATCTATTTTACTGGCCTTGAACACAGTCTCCTTATTATGGACCCTCGCCTTCCGTCGCTCAAGATATTGGCGATGGATTTCTTATTCGGATTGGTGGCCCGCGAAGTATCATTTTATTACGTTCATCGCGCACTGCATCATCCGAGCATCTATGTTTACATCCATAAGATGCACCACAAATACACCGCACCGATCAGCTTCGCCGCGGAATACGCACATCCTATCGAACACATATTCGCGAATATTCTTCCTGTAGTTCTTCCATTGACTTTGAAAGGGACACATTTCCTTTCATTGATGGCATTCACTATCTTCGAGCTTTGGGAGGCAGCCGCTGATCACAGCGGTTACGACTTTTTCAAACTTCCTCCTACGTCAATCCATGATCTGCACCATGAGAAATTTCGCGTCAATTATAGTACCCTGGGTATCATGGATTGGATTCACGGAACGCATGTGGTTGGCTGGGACCGCCCTAAGCGCAAGGAAGCCGAACAAAAAAGCAATTAAATGCTCTTGTTGGATCGGTTACGAAGAAAATACGAATTGATGTATATTCCATTGCAGATGACTAGCAACGACTCAAAATCTGTTCACTTTCTGCAACTAGGGGCTCCATGGTAGAGTTCTTCTTTGATACCCCGAAGACAGGGACCAGGTGTGAAATATCATAACGTTCCCAATATTATGCTGTAATTACATCTATACAGAATGTTTACCTTCAAGACAGCAGAGGCATATCATTTCCAATCAGCGTCCACGCTGCCTGATTTGTCAACAGTATCCTCATCACAAGGCCGGGCGCTCCTTCGGCAAGGTAGGACTTACACTTCCTTAGACTTGCATCTTCACTTAGCACTCTAGTACGCAGTGGATTATGAGGATGAACCCAAATAACGTTGCTACTTCAAACAATGGACTCGTTCTACAAGTCTCACATTTCCCTTCCCGTCCTGTCGTCTAGGAATGAATTATCTCGACAGGACTTTGGTGCAGGAACTGACCCCCCACATGTAGAGAACCCGATTAACCGGCCATATTGACTGCTGGAGGTGGCCGTGTTACAATAAAGATAAACAAAGTGGGTTGTCTTACTTTAGTTTCTCCGAAACACATTCACATACATGCTTAGCATAGGGCAATAGCTTCTCTCCTTCCTTGTAGGGTGTAGGGAACTCAGGTACTAAAATTGACTTTACAACTAATTGTGAACTGTGAAGGATTGTTCCTCAATTTTCCACGTACGTGGTGCGGACGGAAAAGTTAAAAAAGGAAACCGTTCTACGTGTCTCAGAACGGAGCTGAGAAAATATGATATAGATCGGGCCGATCAATGGGTCTGGAGTCGAGATCGGCACCATCTGTTTCCTTTGCCATTATTTCCTCTTTGCGTTACATCTCCCAGAATCCATGGATTCTGGGAGATGTAACGCAAAGAGGAAATAATGG